>MDKH01014141.1:0-33487 GCA_005239495.1 Nicotiana undulata
CATTCTTAACAAGAAGGCCAGTAGAGACTAAATTCTTCCTAATCTCGGGAACATGAAGGACGTAGTTCAAAGTCATCACTTTGCCGAAAGTCATTTTTAGAAATATCTTCCCACATCCTTCAATCTTCGCCTTTGAAGCATTTCCCATAGAAATCGTCTCATCGGTCCAACAGGAGCATAAGTAGCAAAGGCTTCTTTAACAACACAAAGATGCCGAGTGGCTCCAGAATCAAACCACCACTCTCTAGGATTTCCCACAAAGTTGCATTCGGTAAGCAATGCACACAAATCATCAACATCATCATGCTTTTCAACCATGTTTGCTTGACCCTTCTTCTTGTCTTTCTTTGGAGCACGACACTCCGTAGATTTGTGTCCGGTTTTTCCACAGTTGTAGTAGTTTCCACTGAACCGCTTCTTGCTTGGGTTGTATTTCGGCCCAGAAGCCTTCTTTCTCTTTTTGTTCTCTTCAACAATATTTGCTCCCATTATTGTTGAATTACCACGACCTCTCCTTTCAGCAGCTTTATTGTCCTCTTCGATTCTCAACCGAACAATGAGATCTTCAAGGGACATCTCCTTGCGTTTGTGTTTCAAATAATTTTTGAAGTCCTTCCACAACGGAGGCAACTTCTCAATCATTGCTGCTACTTGAAAGGCCTCATTGATGACAAGACCTTCAATAAAAATTTTATTAGTAAACATAATAAAATTAATACTATCAATATTAGTATTAATTTTACTTTTACCTTCAGCAAGAAAATCGTGAATAATCACTTGCAATTCCTGGACTTGGGTAATAACAGACTTGATATCTACCATCTTGTAGTCCAAAAACTTTGCAGCAACAAACTTCTTCAACCCGGCATCTTCAGTTTTGTATTTCTTTTCAAGCGCACTCCACAATTCTTTTGACGTTTCCACGCCACTGTAGACGTTATACAAAGAATCCTCCAGCCCGCTTAGAATGTAATTCTTGCACAAAAAGTCTGAATGCTTCCACGCCTCAATGACGAGAAAGCGTTCAGTCTCTGGAGTTTCATCAGACAGCACAGGAACATCTTCCTTGATGAACTTCTGGAGACTTAGAGTAGTCAAGTAGAAGAACATCTTCTGCTGCCAGCGCTTGAAATCAAGCCCGGAAAATTTTCCGGGTTTCTCAGCCGGTGCCAATGCTGCCGGTATTGTTCGGCTTGTTGAGGCATTGGCAGTTACCATCGGAACAGCTTCGTTTCCGTTGTCATTCGTCATTTCTGTAAAAGAATGACACAAACGTTAAAATCACGTAGATTTTAATCTCCAAAAACCACCAAGGTTTTTACTTTCCAGAAACAGTGTATATAAAACAAATACAGAAAATATATTAAATTCCTTAAGCTTGTTATATCTCTGTATTTGTAAAACAATTCTGGAAATAATAAAATAAATAAACAGAAATGTAAACGCAATGAAATTAATCCGAGCCCACTGAATTCACAGTGTTTCCTTAAGGAATTTAATCCCCTCCTAGTACCCAAGGTTATGGATTATTTCCTCCCAGGATAGAACGAATTTCACACTGGTGTAGTGGTACTTCAAACCCCAGTGTTTCAGCGAACTCAAAGTTCGGTAGCAAATCACACTTACTTGCTTTCTTTGAAGATGAAAGTATGCAGAAAGAAGGAGGAGAACTCAGAAATTAGTATGTAAAATCTGAGAGAATGGACTTGTATTTATAGCCAAAGTTGGGCTGAAATCTGAAGAGGTGCAACTCTCCATAATGGCTGTTTTTGCAAAAACGCCCATAAAGTTCTTCAGAATGACTGTTTTTGCAAAACCGTCCATAGAGTAAATGCCATGATATAATTGGCTATTTACTCAATAATAAAGAACAGAAAACTAAATTCTGGATAACTGAAATGGATTTAATATTAATATTTATTTTAATATTAATATTTTGTTATTAAAATAAATATTTAATAACATTTCTGTTAATATTTACTATTAACAAATAAATTTGGTCCAAAAAATAATCTCTCGATCGATTGACCGAAGCCGAGGCCGAGCCGAGCGAGGGACGACGACGGCGCGAGGCTTGCTTTCTTCTCAACTCTTTATTAGCTAGAAGAAGAGCAATTGCTTATATACCCATCAAAAGTCTTTTCCTCTTCCTATGTGGGACAATTAAGGAGAGAAAGTCAAATATTACTCAAATATTTCATTTTTCCCTCCATTTCCCATTCACCATTTTAAGCATTAATATATCATTAATTACTTTAAAAATCCCAACAGAACTTTCTACATGTTCAGACAAGGAATAAATTTTAAAACCAAAATTTCAGTTGATTTAGAACTCGTAAATATTAGAGAAAAACTTAAACTACAAAGTTGTCCACCATAAAATCTATTTATAGAGGGTAAAAAACGCGAATTTCTACGTGCTTTCGTGCTTTTAATATAACTAACTTTTGTGTACGAACGTTGCACGTGTATGCAAACGACTACAATTAAAAACAATGATAATATAGTTTTATTTTCACTTATAGTCTTTTCCCCACAATTTTGAAAGAATATATTATACTTGACATAAATCACCTTGAAAAAAAGCTGCTCTCATCATTTTTTCCTATCATGAAGAGTGGATGGATATTCATTTTCACCAAGAAATTGTACGATAATAAACTAATCATACTCATTTGCTGATATTATATGGTGGCCTGTTTTAAGTATCATGTAAGAGGTAAATATCAAAATGATATATTAATTTATTGTCTGAGAATTATGAAAAAGGGTTTTCGTGCATTACCTATTTGATTTTCCCCATAATTTTCTTTGATATTTTTGTTTATGTGAGTTTGTATGTAATAATACACACTCATTGCGTTTTATATAAACTGCAATTCAAATTTACATGCATTATCATTATGTGAGAGCAATAACAAAAGATCATGATATATTTGACGTTGTACTTTAAAAGTATAAACTTTTCTTTGAAAATGTGCCATTTGTTTGTCGAACCTAAAGTCAAAAGACTTAAAAGCAAGATATCACTACGAGTTATGTTTTTGCAAAGATTCTTTAGTTTTTTCAAACTAACAACAATAACCCGTATTCCTCTCGATCTTGAGAAATAAAAGTCTCTATTCTCTTTCTCTCTATATCTTTTATATATTTTCTTGTTTTATGTTATTACTTTGAGCTTAGTTTCTTAACAGGAATTATTACATTTATAGAACTTTATATATATGGAAATTCAGTTATTCATTGCTCGACAAAAGGAATACTATTTTGAACTTAAGTTGATTTTTGAATTTTGAATTGTATTTTATATAACTTTCTATATGGAAGTTCAGCAATTGCCCAGCTAAAGAATTAATTTGTAATTTAAGATCTAAATCTTACGGAGATAATTCAATTACCATTTTATCTAATAAGAAAGGTTTTAGAAAGGTAAAAAAGACTAATGATATTTTGTTAAAAACTTTCGTGTTTTTAATATAATATAAATATAGATATATAAAAAAAGTAATTTTAAAATAAAAATAATAATATATTTCGAATCTATTAATTTAAATAATTTGTGATTAAAATTTATGAATTCCAACTCTTAGGAGTCGTGTGATTGGAAAACAAATTTACATGATTAATTATTCTGGAATTAATTAATTTTAAAATAAACTCATCTTAAATTTAATTTTAAAATTAATTATCCATTATCCCTAAAGTTTAAATTCTTAATTGCCGTCTAAATTATGGTAATTATACTTTTAGAAATTTATGTAAAAAAATCTTAAAGGGGAGATAATATGGATAATGGTGTACTAAAATATTAAAAGGTAGGCCCTACCTAACTTTTGTGTGGCCTGCGCTCTCCACGTAACAAATAATTATATCTTCTCACTCTCTATCACTAGATTTCCCACCACCATGCACCGTCGTCATTATGGGCTGCTCCGCCACCCTCCTCCCTTCTCCTCCTCCTCATCTCCACCGTCCCCCCGCCTTCAAACCGCTCCTCAACCGCCGCTCACTTCTCTTCCTCTCCACCACCCTCTCATTCCCCGCCACCACCATTTCCACTTCCTCCGCCACCCCACCCCCCCAACCAGACACCACCATAACCGAACGTGTCTATTTAGACTTCAGCATTTGCCCTAATTACTTCACAAACAGAACTCTCGGTGATGACTTGTCAAATTGCTCTGATTCCGAACCAATTGGTCGCCTTGTTCTTGGCTTATACGGAAACCTAGTTCCTATAACTGTTTCAAATTTCAAATCTATGTGTACAGGTACCTCTGGTTCAACTTATAAGGGCACTTTGGTCCAGAAAATTTTCCCGGGTCAGTTTTTTATGGCGGGAAGACAGGGTAGGAGAGATAAAGGAGAAGTGAAACCACCGTCGGAATTAATTAGGAATACAGAGACAATTGAATCTAAAGCTTTTATTTTGGAACATAATAGGGGTGGAATAGTTTCATTGCCTTTGTCTGAGAATGATGATGATGATGATTTGAAGTTGAATCCTAAGTATCATAATGTGGAGTTCTTGATTACTACTGGACCTGGTCCTGCTCCTCAGCTTGATAGCAAAAATATTGTTTTTGGTACTGTTCTTGAAGGTCAGTCCTCATAATCTATCAATTTATATTCTCTTGTAGTTGAGTTAACTTAACTTATATACACTGACAACTGTGGTGAAGCCACATGGTTACAAGGGTGGTCCGTTTCGTCGTAAAATTGCACTGTATATATGGATAAAATATTACGTTTTAGAATTATAACACATATTGAACACCCTTTGTCGGGGTTTTTTTCCAGTTCTTTCAAATTCGAATACCCTTGAGTAAATTCCTAGCTTCGCTGCCGACGGAATACATGTAGAAGCTTTATGCATTTGTCTATTTTAACTTGTTATAGGAGGTAACATGCATTATATCCCAGTTAATAATAATCTCCATATCTGTGAACAACTAGTGTAGTAATCTCTCATTCATGAGTCGCTAGTTTAACTGTCCCTCGGGGCAGCTAGAAAAGGAGAGGGGCGGTGTGTACAAGGCCCCGGAAGGAATTCACCGCCCTATGGCTGATCGGCGATATGATATTGTAATGTTTCTTTTACCTTGTCGGTGTATAGAAGTTGAATAAGCTTTACCAATTGAGCTAACATTGGAAAACTTCTTTATTTTAGTTGGCATATGTATAGTGTAAAATGGTGCTTTGATATAGTGTATGTTGTGACCTAAGTTGCTCGGACACGGGTGCAGGTGTCCGACACGGGTGAGGATCTAGAGGTCGGATCCTTCAAGATGTAAATTCTAAGATTCGGGGATACGGATCCTAGTAAGGATACGGGTGCGGGGATCCGGCTCAAAATAATTTTAAAAAATAAAAATATATGAGAAATTTTGTGGAATACTTACATATATCTTGTAAAGTGTGGATTTCTTTTTTATTCTTCCGTTCTAAAAGAGTAAATGATTGATTTCCTAGATAAGGTATGTTATTTTCTTCAAATTTACCCTAATTTTGATTCTGATTTCAGTAATCAAACTGTATCTCGTCTCGAATTCTTTTGTCTGTCGTGGTCAAAGTACCCAAAGTTGTTTGACCAAATCCGATACTGATCCCATACCCACACCCATATTAGTGTCGTATCAACACAGGTGCGGCACCTAAACTGCCATGTCGGAGCAACTTAGGTTGTGACAAACTCAAATTTGTTGTTAAGAAAGTCAGTCAAATATGTTTTGATTAGAGAAATACGGATGACTATTTAATTGAGATAATTGACATAGTGAAGCAGGATTGACAAAGTATTGACTAGTGGATCCCAAGTAATTTGAAATTGAGGCATAGTTGATTGACTGATTAGTCCATGTCGATCCGAAGTAATTTGGAATCGAGGCGTAGTTGATTGACTGATTAGTCCATAGATACATCATATGGATGTGTAGTTCTAGAATCAGTCTGTTACTTTGCTATTGTGCCATTTGTTTAAGTCTTTTATTACCTTATTATTGGTTTTAATGGTATAAATTCAGAGCCATTTTCTTTACTAAGTAAGCTATTTCTTTTTTTTTTTTGAAGCAAAACTGCACATTTCATCCCTGAGACTTCAATTTGGTTCTTGTTTTTTTGGTTGAGTGATTAAAAACTTCACTTTTAATGGTTCAATCGAAAGAGGGCTTTGTTATTATATATGAACAGGCGCCCGCCAAATGACATGCTAGCTCGATCAAACCTTAGGGTTTCTCAAGTTTTATCCTCTGTGTTTACAATTGATTCTGACTTCTATCTCCTCTCCTTTTAATCATCCTGTCTGCTGCTCAAACCAGTAGCAGAGGCGCCTCTGAGCCTTACATTCTTGTAAGAAAGTCTTCTTAAATGGAAATATGGGACGAGATGTTCGCATAACGAGTTTCTTTGGTTTCTGGTGAAATGATGCATTAGATGCTAATTGACTTGTTCACCCACTATCTTAGTCAATTCAGCTACCTGTTAATTTGCTTTGCTCTGTTGTTGTGCAGTGAGATATTGATGTGGCATTATTTGGGATTTAATATTGCCAGTTGTCGATAGGATTCAAGTCTTGCTCTATCATTTAATCAACTGTCTCATGTAGAGGAAAAAAAATAGGACAACAGATTACGCAAATTCACAGTAAAGAAAGACTCGATGTAAAAGCAATAAACAAGACTCGATATAAAAGCTTCCGGTTTAAAGTTTAAACATGCTGTGAAGTGGGCTAAACTCACATCTGTGAACAGTGAAAAGCTACTCATCCAACATATTTTCTTCAAGGTTTACATTCATCGCTCAACGAGTGAAACAAGACGAGAGGGTCGGCCTAGTGAAAGGACCCTTCACCTCCCATCATGAGGTTGGGAGTTCGAGTCACCAAGTGGGAAAAGAGGGAAAGACTATTATTGGCCCCTGGGGATGTGATTCCAAATGAAAAAATAAAACTAAAGAAAGGACCTTTTGGGATGGTACAAAAAGATCCTATGCTCCTGGAGCAGGGGCGAAGCTATGTGTGGCCAAGGGTCAACTGAATACCCTTAGTCAAAAAATTATACTGTGTACAGGGTAAAATACTATTAGTTATTGATTAAAAAAAATTGACTTTGAACACCCTTCAATAGCGCGGGTGTTCAAAATTATTGAATTTTTTGCCTTCGTCACTATCCTGGAGGGATAAATGAAAGAAAAAGATTGGTTCATTCCCTATTTAGGTATATATATATATATATATATATATATGTGCGTGTGTTCTCTAGCTGAGGGTATGTCGGAAACAATCTACCCTTTCAGGGGTAAGGGTAAGGCTGCGTACATCTTTCCCTCCCCAGACCCTATTGGTGGGAAACTACTGGGTTTGTTGTTGTTGTTGCTCTGTGTGTGTATATATATATATATGTGCGCGCGCGCACGTGCAGCGAAAATACTGCATTACGTATAGTGGCATGCCACTACTTTTGTATACTAATACCACTTTCTGCATAGTTACTAACATGAAACTTACATGCTGAAACAGTATCCATGTATTTAATATCAAAGCTCGCTCTTTTCTTCTTTTTCTTGGACTGTACTACAGGTATGGATATTGTGACAACTATAGCTGCCATTCCAACTTATAAACCATCCGAAAATATTCGACAGTATAATGGTTTTGCCGAGCTTCTTGGAGATGGAAGAGCAAAAACAGCTCGCGCAATCTGGAATAAACCACAAAAGACTGTTTACATCAGTGATTGTGGAGAACTCAAAGTGGCAAAGCCAACACTTTCGCCTAGCCTACCTTGATATGTCAGACATCTCTTCACATTCCTCATTTTATTTGCATACACATTGTTATATATTACCATGACTTGTACAGGATTCTCTTTTCTGTGTTACATTTGAGAGAAGAGGATTCACATAATGCACAGCTTTTAATTTGAGAAGTCTTCATGATTAGGGATAATGTTGGAAATTGGAATAAATCTGGATGGTTGGAGAGGCTGATCCGTAATGTAAAGGCAGTGAATCTATTTCTTTAAGTATATATTTATATTTCAAATAGATTTAATGTGTCCAATTCATCGTAGCTTTAGTTCAGCTGTTTAAATAATAAGAAATCCATGCAAGTTTGAGGGATCGCCGATTTATTCAACATTAAATTTTCTTCTATACACGTATGTATTGTGTGAAGTCCGTGGCATGCACCCAGTAGCACTGTATGAGAAATTCAAAAATAGTCATATTTACCGGTGGTCATTCAAAAATAGTCACAGTTTTAAAAGTAATCGAAATTTAACCACATTTCATGTAGAGATAAATCTGAACGAAAACACTGTTCAAAATTCAAAAAATACTCCAGTATAATATACTGGAACTCCAATATATTATAATGGAGTTCTAGCATAAGTATACTGGAGCTCTAGTATTATATACTGGGCTTCCAGCATAATATATTGGAGTTCTAGTATAATATACCGTATATTATGCTGGAACTTTTCCCGTGTTGGAGTTCCAACATAATATGCTGGAAGTTCATACACAGGTGCACCGATCTCCAGTATATTATGTTGGAACTTTCCGTATTGCAGCAAAATAGCGATTATTTTTCAATGATTTTGCAAACGATGGCTATTTTTGAATGATCAATACGAAAATTGGCTAGCCCGTGCTATTGCTCCGCCACCAACTCTAGCTAATAAGGTAGTCACCTTTTTAGAATAAGGTAGTCTATATCTTTTATCAAAATATCGGGCATGGTATAGTCTATAAAATATAAATAGGTCATTTTTTGATACATCTCTAGTGAATGTTGTGTGTGTGGGGGGGGGAGGGGGGAGGTTTGAGAATTAACCAAAATAACTACCCATTTAATCTCTTTAATTAAAAGTAGTCAGCGGACATACAATATATATATATAATTTATGTATAATATATGTGTAACTACGTAGTATAATCAAATTCATACCGGCTAGAAAAACATTGAATCTGACCGAGGAACATCCATCGGTCATTTGGGCCTATAGTAATGGACCAGCCCATGGATTCTTCTACTCATCTGGCCTAAGCCCCACGTTACTGAATTCCTTGACAAAATATACCAAAGTCGGGTACAAGTTGTAGTTTCATGAATTCCCAATAAAAAACTGAGATAGATTTATAGTGGGTAAGCCATGTAAAAGAAGAAGAAGAAGATTTTAGTTATATACAAAAATTGACAATGTAAAGTTTTTTTGCGTGATCAGTGCAGTTTAACTTGTTATAATAGATTACTTATTATTTGTACTAAATTACTAACTAATTAATACTTATTTCTTAGATCTTAAACTCCAAAAAAAAAAAGTGGAGAAGAACAAAGCAATCTCCTTACCCTACACTACTAAAAAGGTTAATGAGGTAAGCCAATGTCAAAGCATCTGAATTTCCACTGCTGCTAAGATTCATGCGAGCTTTTATTAAAAGCAAATTCTTTTCTCACACGTGATTGACCAATGGACAATACAATGTTCATATTCCATTTTTCTTCCACACACACCACTTAAAATTATGTTTCAAGCTTTTTCTCATATCTTAAGTTCCAATTGGACTTGAGAAAAGGATTTTGATTTTAAATATGGAGTATGAACTTTTACAACAATTGAGGTCGAGTCCGGAGATCGAAGAATTTCTTGGTAGGAAGCGTTTTATGTCCTTTAGAAGGCCTATATATCAAACCTGAATTTAAATTAGTCGAGTAAGTGAGTCGAATATTGAGGGTTTAAATAAAAAAGACCGATTTAGAGTATCACATAATCGTTTCTTAAAAAGACAAGGAGCAGCTGCGGCTACCATTTTTACTCATTTTGTAGAATTGGCTAATTTGGAGAGAATAAAAGGACAGCCCGATGCAAAACATATTCCCTATTCATGCAAGATTCAGGAAAAAACCACAATTAAACAATTTACCCTAATGCAAGAACTAATAATTGTTTTCACGCCTCGAACTCGTGACTTCACATGAAGATAACTTGAAGCGTTGCTCCACGGTCCCGGAGAGAATGAATATAGCTAATATTGTGAACAACAATGATTCATTCATTGTGAATAACAATGATTCATGCAAAAAGAAAAGTCGTTGATGTCATTTCACATTTTGATAAGGAAATAACCTATTACACAAAATCATGCTTGATTAGGTTGGAATAGAAGGAGTGGTCCATTGAGCTAAAAAGATGTTTCATGGTGATGATAAAGGGATAAGATTTCACAAGTACAACAAAAAGGGACCACTGACACTTTGCTAAAACAAAGTCATTGAAAGAAAAAGAGGTCCCCAAAAATGCAAAGCCCCATTTGTACAAGCAACAATAAGAGAAGGACCACAACTCCACAACCAAGAATTGAACATACTTTCAACTTGGTGATCAATGCTCAGAATCTGTCTTTTTTAAATCCAAATATTATATATATACGTGTGAAAAATAAGTATAAATAAAGTATATATATATATATATATTTTTAAACACGCTCTTTCAATTCAGAATACATAACGTTTAAATTCTAGATCCGTCGCAAAGACGCAAGGGATGAGTGTATTTTAAAGTGTATGTTGATTATCAATTTTAGTTTCTTGTTTGCAAATATTTGATGTTGGTGATAATAATGAATGTTTTTACAATATATCAGAAGGGACCACTGACTCTTTAGCCAATTTAGTGTCTGTTTTTTTAAGCTTCCATTGTGAAGCTTTGGGATGCCAATTGACACTTATTTCGTGTATTGAGCTTTTGATACAATGCAGGTCCCTTTACTTTTTTAAGAAAAAAAAAAGATTTTTTATTTGGTGTTGGTTAATTATATTGGGGCTCAATTAAATCATAAAAATAATACGGACTAGCCAGTTTTTGAATTGATTATTTAAAAATAACCATCATTTGCGAAGTCATTAAAAAATAGCCACAAATTTGCTGCAACACGAAGCTAGCGTTTGGCCATAGATTCCCAAATTTGTTTTGAAAAATCTGATTTGGGCGAAGTTTGGTTTGAAGATGAAATGTGTTTGGACATTCATTTTCAAAACATATTTCCCAACTTTATTTTGGAAAAACATGTATAAAATTCCCAGGTTTTGGGATTTTAGCCCAAAATCATCAATTGGGGTCATTTTGGGATTTGAAGTTTGAGATTTGAGATTTTATCAAAATGTGGGTAAAATTTATGACCAAACATGAGTTTGCCAAATAAATCCCAAATTTATTTTGGCAAAACTCATGGCCAAACGGGTCCGAAAAGTTCTATCATAATATACTGGAGATAGGTGCACATGTGTATGAACTTTCAACATATCTTGCTGGAACTCCAACACGAGGAAAGTTTCAGCATAATATACTAGAGATTGGAGACCATGTGTATGAACTTACAACATATTATGTTAGACCGGTATATTATACTGGAACTCCAGTATATGCTGGAAGCCCATTATATTATGCTGGAGTATTTTTCGGATTTTGAGCAGTGTTTTCTTTCAAATTTATCTTTACATGAAAAGTGGCTAAATTTCGATTACTTTTGAAATTTTGGCTATTTTTGAATGATCACTTGTGAATCAAGCTGTTTTTGTATTACTCCCGGTTAAATCTAAATTCATATTTGAAAGTTTCATGTTGGGGGTAGAGTACTTTCTAATAAAGGCAACTCTATACTCAAAGCTCGAATCAAAAACCTCTAATTAAAGATGAATAAGTACTTATCACTCACTGTGATCCTTACAAATCAGGTTCTTACCACCCGGGGCATATATATGCACCTTTTTGCATGCGATGTCACGGAATACTGTTTAAAATTTTTTTATTGGTAGATATAAGTAAGAAAATAAAAATATTGAGGATAAATATATATACCGGATTATCTTTTTAAAAATCTTACTTTCTTTATTTATGATAGGGAGTATCAATTAATAATTAAACAACTAGCAGTAGGTAATGCTATTTAATTTGCAAGATCATCTCATGTTAGAATAATTAAGTGCTAATTGTGCTTCAACTTATTACAATTAGAAACGTTAACCATCAAAAGAACAAACAAGACAGGCCACCAAACCTTTTTCTCATTTAATATGTTTGATTAGTTAATGGTTTGTAGGTCCTAATCCTAATTAATTAAGTACTAATTAATCTCTATACTGCATTTACCTTTATCATCAACGATGACGCTATCAGGACCGGATGCAGTGTTTCACCGAGTGGAGTAAAAATTTATTAAAATATGAACTCACGACTTTAAAAATATAATGGATCCAATGCTAAAATCCGTAAAAGTTGAACTCATCCACCTCTAGACGTTATCTCAAAAGGAAAAAGAAAACAGAAAAAAGATCTCCTCACATAATTTAATTATAATATTAATTAATTGATATTAATAAACACAAATGGGCTTGGTTGAAACTAATAAAATTGTTAATACAAAGAATATCTACATTTCGTCATGTAGCTGAATCTGAATGAACTTTTCGTATTAAATAAAATTTTCTTTTGCTAAATATTTTTGGTCTGAAACTATGATTAATCACAGGGAATCCTGAGATTTTTTGTCAAGATAAACATAAGACAGGAGACAATGTTGTTAACTGATTCCAACCACATCGTATTTACTTTTGAGTGGATAATGCATTGTTATTAGTACTAATAAACAAAATGATAATGCTTGATTATTATTAAAACATTATCTTGGATCACCTTTAACCCACAAATCCCAATTAATCACTTGTTTAAATACCTAATTAGGATCATCATTAACACGTCCTCTTCATTTAATTTGATCCACATTTTTTAAATATAACAATCTCAGTATTTAATTAAAAAAATTAAGGAAATAAGAAGCTAATCTTTAAAATGAAAGATTAAATGAGTGATATTTAACTTTACGACAAAATGAAAGAGTGATAATTCATCTGAAAATGGATTTAAATTTAACACATGTTAAATTTTGATTATCGGGTTTTAAATGTATTAAAATCAATTATTAATACGGGCAAAAATCTCTAAAAGATTAAAATGACAAGCTAATAATGGTGGTTGTTAGGAGATGTAATCAATAATAATGTACATGACATTTTCAATACATTCCAAAACTCTCCAATTCAATATAAAACTAAATTAAAAAAAAAAACCCTAACGTTATGGCTTAATGGTCAATAAAATAGGTGAGAAACTATGGTATCTCGTATTTAAATTCTATATGTTCAAGTTTTGGTAGGCGAAGTTATCTGGTACATGTTACTGGTAGGGGAAGGTAGGTATACCGAAAAATTAGTCGAGGTGTGCGTAAGTTGATCCGAACACCATGATTATCAGAATCTAAAAAGAAAAATAATAGTATTATTTCAGTTTTGATCCTTGTGCTCTTCAACATAATATATTTAACTTTTAGGATTAATTAACGGATGTGTATATACAGATAAAAACTTAATTAAATGTACTAGAGATTTACATTAACTTAATAAATACCAGCAGCCTGAAGGTAACCTTTTTGCTTGAGCAATTATCAATATAGCTCACATGTCGTATATTGTGGGTTGAAAGAGCCAAATTAAATAAAAATAGTCTAAGAAGAATATTTATCCTTAAAAATGGATAACAATTAAATTTATAAGTGGTTTTAAGGATATGCGATTTCACTTGACACAAAGTGAAAAAATGTTTAAATTGATATTAAAAAATGACTTTAAATAAAATAAAGCAAATCAAATTAGATATGCAGCTTTGGCCCTCGAGTTAGGTCGTCCTCGAACCAAACAAGTATGCTACTGGAAAATATGAACTGAGCAACAGAATATTGAAAGCTTAAGAGAGAAAATGTAATATTTTGCTTTGTACTGCGTGAATGTGATGTGTCTACAAATGATTAGAAACCCCCTTTATATAGTAAAAGAGTTCTACTTATGGTACAATTCTAAATACAGTAAGAAATATCATGATTGGCTAATTAACCGGTCTCGACGTGATACGTGCCGAGATTTCTGCCGTGATCCTCGTCCGATCGCGGATATCTTGGCTTTTCGTTATAGGGCTCAGCAGACTTCCCCCAATCTTGCTAGATCTCTATCCTGCTCGGTCTCGATCTTTGCTGATCTCGATCTCGATCGGTCCCTGAGTCACGAGCTTGGCAATCTAATTTCGTGTCATGGTCCGATATGACATGGGGTCGATCCTTGACCTATCGCCCCGGTCTTGATTAATAATACAAAAAGGACAAGCCCGATTTTGACCGTATACAAAGAAAAAACTTAAAACTCTGTCATTTCAAAATAAGAGATTGAAACTTTAAAAAAAAACATTTGGGTATTGAGGAAAATGGAACAAAATGGATAGCAACCAATCATCTTTATTTCTGGTTCTAAGGCAAGACATAAGTAAATAAGAACATATAAGGACATGACTTGTTTTTCAATTATTTCAATATATTAAATAATTGAGATATAAATTTAAGTCAAAGGCAAATGTTTCTACTCTCCTATTTTGGGTTTCGTCTTTACTTTTGAGATCACAAAATCCATAAAATAAAATAAGTGCCTGTTTGGCCATGAACGTTTTTTATTTTTTTCGAAACCAATGTTTGATCATAAAAAATAATTTTAGATGAATTTTGGAATTTTTTGAAAATCTGAAAAACTCCATCACTCACAAAAATTCAAAAATAACCAAAATTATATTTATGTCCAAACACAACTCTACTTTAAAAAAATCACTTTTTTCAGAATTTTACAATTCTTATGACCACACGTCCACTAAGTGGGCGTTTGGACATAAGAATTGTAAAATTCCCAAAAAAAAAGTGAATTTTTTTTAAAGTGAAAATGATATTTGAAAATTAGAGTTGTGTTTGGACATGAATATAATTTTGGGTTGTTATTGAATTTTTGTGAGTGATTTGAGTGAAAATTTTGAAAATAGTTTTTTGGAATTTTTCAAAATTTAAAAATTCATCTTCAAGTGAAAATTACAAATTTTATGACCAAACATTGATTTCGAAAAAGTAATTTTTTTCGAAAAGAAAGTGATTTTTTTTAATGTCCAAACGGGCTCTAAGAAAGTTCCATTTTTGTAGCACTTATTAGTTAAAGAGTTGGAGCTTTCAAAATATAATCATCCCTGAAGCTTTAGGTTTTCGTACAATAACAAACGTGTCAGTAAATATTGATCTTGTCTTACTTAGCTCACCAAAATTTATTAAACATTTAAATATTTTTGTGGCCCCCATTATGATATTTCAGATGAGGACTTCTTTTGAATGTTCTGTTTGAGAACTAAAAAAAGAAAAAAAGGCAAAGAGGGAAAATAAAAAGAGCAATGAAAAAAAGAGTAGTGGTGATACATTTGGGGAATATCGTAAAAAGGAAAAGGGAACTATCGTAGGCACATTTGGATAATATTTCATTGAAAATTAATTTTACCAAAAAAAGTTTTGAAGTTAGTTGAAATACAATATTTGGGAGTGTTAAGTGATACTCTGTCCGGTTCACAGTAAGTGATTTTTTTAGTTTTTTTTGTGGACTAAAATAAGTGATTTTTCTAGATTTCAAGAATGAATTAATTAATTTTTTCTTACACTGCTATATACGGTCGATACCGGGGATCCCAATATCGAGGCCTCTATGGGATTCCAAGCCCGAGCTCGAGGGGCTTGAAGCAGAGGTCTGGAGTTCGGCCTCAATTAGGCATACCTTGAGAGAGTATAACGAAGGCCCACCACGACCTACCTCGAAGCAGTGTAAAATCGATGATCGTCATGAAAATGTGGAAAATTCTCAAGGACACGTGGTTAGAGCTGATAAGGTCTGCAAGAAATAGTACAAGTTCGTACTAGACCATTATACAGCTATACCAATAGCATTCTTTGTCATAATTAGATATGTACTATGTTGGAGGGTTTCCCTCCTATAGGGACCCCAATCATTTGTAAAAGATATACAACATTCACTGCAATAGAAGATTCTCTACTCTTTTCGTTTAACGTGCTCAACACTGTCTCCCAGCTTTATTATTCTTCATTTACTGTTCTTCATTTGTTGCTATTATCTGACCTCAAGGTCCCCGATTCCAGCGAGCTCGAGGCCCCCAGTTCTGTGACAACATTGGTTTGGCTATCACATTTTCCTCACTTACACTTATCATTTCTTGATTACTAACTAGTATTGAAATAAATCACACATTTTTAGAACCACAAATCAAATATAGTTGTTAAAACCATTTTCAAGGTAAACAGTTTGGCGCCCACCGTGGGGCTAAAAATAATAATGATGGTTTTGGTGCTAGTTTTCTGATAACACAAGTTATTCTTCACACTTTTTCTTGTCCAAGATTTTTTTTATTTCAGGTCAAAAATATGTCTAACTCAACAAACGCACATGGAAACAACGGCCTTGAGTTCCATGGAGAGAACAATGCAACAACCTCAGTCGTCGGTGTACCACCGCAAAATCCTGGGGTAGCACCAACACCAATCCCTGTCGATGTAGGCTCACGCAATTCTTTGCACGTCGATTTGGATACTGATACTGACGGAAGTGTGCGCTGAGGTGACTAACATGACGCGCAAAGAAGACAAGCTCGAGAAAAAAGAGAAGTTAGTTTGCAAATAATTTTTGAAATGTTACAAGCACAACAAGTGGCTATTTCTCAGCTACAGAGTCAACAAAAGACTCTGAGCACAACAGGACTAGAAACGGCGCCTCGAGTTGAGCCAACTCCAGAAAGACCAAGTGATAATGGGTCAGGAGCCAACCCCTACTATTATGAAAATGCTCGAGGACCTCACCAAAAGGATCGAGTCAGGATAAAGGAAGATAGAGGGCAACGACAAAAAAATGGAAACCTATAACTCGAGGGTCGACCAGATCGCGGGTGCACCTCCGATTTTGAAGGGAGTAGATTCGAAGAAGTTCGTGCAGAAATCATTTTCATCAAGTGCGGCTCCGAAGCCCATTCCGAAGAAGTTCAGGATGCCCGATATCCCAAAGTACAATGGGACCACAGATCCCAATGAGCATATTACCACATATACTTGTGGTATAAAAGGAAATGACTTAAAAGACGACGAGATTAAGTTCGTCTTGTTGAAGAAATTTGGGGAAACACTGTCTAAGGGGGCCATGATGTGGTATCATAACCTCCCCCCGAACTCAATAGATTCATTTGCCATATTGGCAGACTCTTTTGTGAAGGCGCATGCTGGTGCCATTAAGGTTTCTACAAGGAAGTCCGATGTCTTCAAAATTAAACAAAGAGAGAACGAGATGCTAAGGGAGTTCGTATCTCGCTTTCAAATGGAGCGAATGGAATTACCGCCAGTCTCCGATGACTAGGCAGTGCAAGCCTTCACTCAGGGCTTGAATGAACGAAGCTCGATAGCTTCGAAGCAGCTGAAGAAACATTTGATCGAGTACCCCGCCGTAACTTGGGCCGATGTGCACAACAGGTATCAATCGAAAATCAGGGTCGAGGAAGACCAATTGGGAGCTCCCTCGGGATCATTATATCCAAACAGGATATTAGAAAAAGAATCAAGGAATGCAGAAAGAGAGCCGAGAACGAATAAGTAAAGATACCAACCATATGTTGAAGACCGAAGAAACACTTCGAGGTGTAACATACCTTGAAATGATCGAAGGGCGGATCGAGGCCAAAGTTCCCGGGGACTCATGAGAAAAACCGGGTTCGATAGGCATTCGGGACCATTGGAGGTACCCCGATTGTCAGAGTACAACTTCAATATCGATGCCTCAGACATTGTATTGGCCATAGGCAAGATCAGGGATACCAGGTGGCCCAAGCCCATACAGTCAGATCCTTCCCAGAGGAACCCCAACGTGATGTGAAAGTACCACGGTACTCATGGTCATAAGACCGAGGACTGCAGACAACTTCGAGATGAGGTAGCCCGATTGTTCAATGAAGGGCACCTTCGAGAGTTCCTCAGTGACCGGGCCAAGAATCATTTTCGAGAGAGAGATGCAAACAGGAAAAATGAACAGGAGGAGACGCATCACATCATTCATATGATCATCTGAGAAACCGACGTCCCACATGGACCCACTTTCAAACGAACAAAATTATCTATCACAAAGGAAAAGCGGACTCGGAGCTACATACCCGAGGATGCTCTTACATTCTGTGAGGAAGACATCGAGGCCTTATCTCATCCTTATAATGATGCACTGGTAATTTCTTTCCTTTTAAATAAAGTTCAGATTTAACGTGTGCTCGTGGATCCAGGTAGCTCGGCCAATATAATCAGGCCGAGGGTTGTGGAGCAGCTAGGGTTGCTCGACCGAATCATCCCCGCCTCTCGAGTCCTGAATGGATTCAACATGGCGGGTGAAACGATGAAGGGGGAAATTATCCTCCCAGTCAACGTGGCCGGTACAATTAAAGACACCAAGTTTCATGTCATCGACGGTGACATGAGGTACAACGCCTTACTTGGAAGTCCATGGATACATAGCATAAGGGCAGTGCCATCAACTCTTCATCAAATGATGAAGTTCCCAACAAAGGATGGCGTAAAGACAGTGTATGAAGAGCAGCATACGACTAAGGAGATATTCGCGGTGCACGATTTGGCACCAGTATCGACGCCTTCCACCTCATAGAAGTCAAAAGACAAGCAGATAGCCAAATAGCAACCATAGCCTATACCCTCGGTCGAACTCGAGGGACATGTGATCGTTGAGCAGGAGGTCGAGGTTGACGAAGAAGACTTCCTCACACCTCGATCCTTCATTGCCCCCGAAGAGTTAGATGTAACAAAGTCCACAGTCGAAGAGCTCGAGCAGGCCGTATTAATCGAGCACCTTCTATAACGAAAGGTATACCTGGGAACGAGATTAACCCCCGAACTCAGGAAAAAATTCATTCAATTTCTTATTGATAACATTGATTGCTTCGCTTGGTCCTATTTGTATATGACAGGGATCCTACCATAGGTAACCACCCATCGACGAAGTGTCGACCCCAGGTTCAAATCGGTGAAGCAAAAAAGGAGATCTCACTCTGAGGTAAAGCATGCATTCATCAAAGACGAGGTAATGAAACTTCTCAAAATAGGATCCACCAGGGAGGTAAAATACCCCGAATGGCTAGCTAATGTAGTAGTCCCTAAAAAGGGAAATAAACTGAGAATGTGTGTAGATTATAAAGATTTGAATAAAGCATTCCCTAAAGACTCATTTCCATTGCCCAACATCGATCGTTTGATCGACGCTACGACCGACCACGAGATCCTTACTTTTCTCGACGCCTACTCCGGATACAATCAAATTCAAATGAACCCAGAGGACCAGGAAAAGACTTTGTTCATCACGAAGTATGGTACATATTGTTATAATGTAATGCCCTTCGGGCTAAAAAACACGGGGGCTACATATCAACGTCTAGTTAATAAGATGTTCGAACATCAAACATGCAAGTCTATGGAAGTTTACATTAATGACATGCTAGTTAAGTCCCTGCGCGTAGAGGACCATTTGACTCATTTGCAGGAAACATTCGACATCCTAAGAAGGTATAACATGCAGATCAACCCCGAAAAATGCGCTCTCGGAGTCAGTTCGGGCAAATTTTTGGGCTTCATGGTGTCGAACAGGGTGATCGATATCAACCCCGACAAAATCAAAGCCATCGAGGATATCACCGTGGTGAAATATGTAAAAGCCGTACAGAGGCTAACCGGGCAGATAACAACTTTATGCCGATTCATCTAGAGGTCATCAGATCAGAGTCATCACTTTTTCTCCCTACTCAAGAAGAAAAACAACTTCGAGTGGACTCCCGAATGCCAACATGCCTTGAAAGAATTAAAGCGGTATTTCTCGAGCCTACCTTTGCTCCACACCACGAAGGAGGATGAGACACTAAACTTATGGCCGTGTTCGAAGTAGCGGTAAGTGGTGTGTTGGTTCGAGAAAAACAAGGTACGCAATTTCCTGTATATTACGTAAGTTGGACCCTAGGAGATGCCAAAACCAGGTATCCGCACTTAGAAAAACTAGCCATTCCATTAGTAAGTGCATCTAGGAAATTGAAATCTTACTTTCAATGCCACCCTATATGTGTATTCACGACATATCCTCTTTGAAACATCTTGCACAAGCCCGAACTATCGGGCCGATTGGCCAAATGGGCCATCGAACTCTGAGGGTATAATATCTAGTATCAACCCCGGACGTCTATTAAGTCTCAAATTTTGGTAGACTTCGTGGCCAATTTTATGCCTGCCCTTATGCCCGAAGTAGAAAAAGATTTTTTGTAAAAACGGGCACGTCATCGGGGGTATGGACTCTCTTCACTGATGGTGCCTCGAATGTGAAAGGGTCCGGGCTCGGCATAGTTCTAAAACCTCCTACGGGCGGCATAATTAGACAATCTATAAAAACTTCGAAGTTGACTAACAATGAGGCCGAGTATGGGGCCATGATTGCAGGTCTCGAACTAGCCAAAGGCATAAGAGCAGAGGTCATCGAAGCAAAATGTGACTCTCTTCTGGTCGTAAACCAAGTAAATGGGAGCTTCGAGGTTCGAGAAGATAGGATTCAAACATACTTAGATAAGCTTCAAGTGACATTGCATCGCTTTAAAGAGTGGACCCTGTTTCACATACCTCGAGAACAGAACAGCGAGGTCGATGCACTCGCGAACTTGGGTTCATCTGTCAAAGAAGATGACATAGTCCCGGGGGGCTGTCGTACAACTATCCAAATCGATGATCGACAAAGGCCATTCTGAAATCAACTCAATGAGTCTAACATGGGATTGGAGGAACAAGTACATTGACTACTTGAAACATGGGAAGCTCCCCACGGACCCAAAGGAATCGAGGGCACTTTAAGCCAAAGCAGCCCGATTTTCACTTGACGACAATTGAACACTGTACAGAAGGACCTTCGACGAACCACTAGCAGTATGCTTGAAACCGGGGGACACCGACTATGTGCTACGAGAAATCAACGAAAGCACTTGTGGAAACCACTCCGGCGTCGATTCTTTAGTTCGAAAAGTGATCAGAGCAGGCTACTATTGGGATATCATGAAAAAGGAAACCAAGGAATTCGTTTGAATATGTGAAAAATGCCAAAGATTCGCACCGATGATTCATCAACCTGGTGAACAACTACACTCAGTTCTATCTCCGTGGCCATTCATGAAATGGGGGATGAACATCGTCAACCCCCTACCAACGACGCCAGGTAAAGCTAGATTTATCCTATTTATGACTTACTACTTCTCAAAATGGGTAGAAGCACAAGACTTTGAGAAGATAAGAGAAAAAGAAGTCATTGACTTCATATGGGACCACATCATATGCCGATTTGGGATCCCCTCCGAAATTACATGTGGTAATGGGAAGCAGTTCACCGGCAGCAAGGTGATGAAATTCCTCGAGGATCATAAAATGAAAAAGGATCTTATTGACGCCTTACCACCCAAGTTCAAATGGTCAGGACGAGTCCACAAACAAAACGATCATTCAAAACTTAAAGAAGAGGTTAAATAATGCAAAGGGGAAGTGGAGAGAAGTGCTGCCCGAAGTACTATGGGCATATCGAACAACTTTGAAGTCAAGCACAGGGGAGAGCCCATTTTCTTTGGTATATGTGTCCGAGACATTGATACCAGTCGAGGTCGGGGAACCAAGTGTCATATTTCAGCATGCCACCGAGGACTCAAACAACGAGGCCATGAACACCGCCCTCAAGCTACTAGATGAGAAGCGCAAGGCCGCATTAGTTCGAATGTCTGCTCAAAACAAATGATCTAAAGGTACTACAACAGAAGAATAAACCTCCGCTACTTCGGAGTCGGGGAATTAGTTATCAGGAAAGTCACCCTCAACACTCGAAACCCAAATGAAGGGAAACTAGTCCCTAGTTGGGAAGGACCGTACCGCGTCCTCGGAGTAGTAGGCAAAGGGTTCTACAAACTTAGCACCATGGAAGGCGAGCAACTTCCAAGCAATTGGAACATATCGATGCTCAAACGCTATTATTGCTAAGATAAACCTTCTCCCTTTTCATTTATATTTCATACTAACTTTTTGCAGGTGTTCGATTGAGAGGAATCGAAGCACCCTTCAACTCTAAAACCTTGGGTTATAAAGCATGCGTTGCACTCTTTTTCCCTTAGATCGGGGTTTATCCCAAATAGGTTTTATTGGAAAGGTTTTTAACAAGGAAACATCTATATGCTACCTAAGGAAAACTCAACAAGTATTCAAGGCTTCTTTTTCAATCAAACTCGAATACTGGGGGGCATCACCCTCGGAGGTTACTTCTTCGAAGAAAACAAGTTATGCCGAAGAGGGCCTTGATAGGAGAATGTTGTAATGGACCAAACAATCAAATGAACCGTGTCTGTATAGAATAGTCGAGCCCCCGAGGGAAAAAAACATGTATGCATGTATCAATTATTCGAAGAAGCATTCTTATTTATCAAAACACTTTGTGCCTCAAAGAAGTTTACTATTTTTACATGAAGCGGCTCAAAGACCAAAAACTCCCAAACACTCGGGGACTATCATCGACAATCAGCTTATCGAGTCATCAAAGACTCGAACAAATAAGACCTTAATGAGGCAACATCGAATCTATAATACCTCAACGAGGCATACTCAAACTTATAAGACCTCAACGAGGCATACTCAAACTTATAAGACCTTAAAAAAAGGCATACCCCCGATATTAAGGCCAAGGCTATATATTCGAACTTGTAAGACCCCTAAAAAGGAATATCCTTGATATTAAGGCCGAGGTCATCTCACCCGGTGACTAATAGCTACAGCCAAATATAAATACTACGATCATATGAAAAGGCTACGGCCGAGATAATGCGGCTCTGAGACGTCCGACTTCCGCCATAAAACCAAAAGCCTTCAAATACTTCAAAAAACCGGTTAATCAGGCTACCCTCGGCATAAGAAAAGGAGTTTCGATAATATTAACTCCGAATAATGTAAAGGCTTTGAAAAAATAAGCCTTCGAGAGAACCCCATGAGGTACTCAATTATCGTCGCACATTGACTTGTAATCGAGGTTCCTATCAATCGAAATGTCGAAAAGTCGGACCAATACAAAAACATGCCAAGTCATAACAAATTTTTTAAAAGTCTTAAGCCAGAATAGGGAAAAATTATAGCCATTTTAGAGGTCGAATTGACCTAATTTAAACAGATCCTAAGGGCCGATATGTAAGAGCCAACCTAAATAGCCTATGTAAGAGCCTAAGGGCCAACCTAAAGAGCCTAAGGGCCAACCTAAATATCCTAAGGGCCAAATTAAAAAAAAAGAGCCTAAGGGACAATGTTTTAAAAACCTAAGGGTCGATACCTAAAGAACTTAAAGGTAAAAGCACACTGTGCTCGAGACCTCACCTAAGTTCGGATTCGAAAGTCCCGAGCTAAAGCTTAGCTCGAAGATCGGACCCTAAATGGTCACCTAATGTCGATCGTTCATAGAGCACAAAAACCTAAGGGTTTTATATTTCAAGTCCAACACATCGGCCTGATCGTCAATGAGCATCAAAATTCATTTCAAAAGTAAAGGAAAGACAGAAAGTGACGAAGAACGATGATGAAACAAAAAGATCCTTTCATATATAATGGAGTTAAAAAAAATATTTACAAATCTTCTATATGAAGACCTTAGACAGAAATGGAAAATAAACGCCTAATCCTCGATCACGGTCACTTGATCGGATGAAGTTCCCTCAGGAGCTGCGCCCTGACGGCTTGACCCCGGCACCTTGGTCATCGAAGACCTCTTCCCCCTCGGGGACTTCGTCTTCATCTTCGTCGCTCTCCGATCCACTAGCTGAATCCTCATCAGAAGTAAGCAGAGCTGCCGATTCTTCTTCTAAGACCTTCACTTTCTCAATCTCGGCAGAAAGATCGAAACCCTTTGCCTATACCTCCTCGAGTGCCTGCCTCCGGGACTCCAATAGAGCATGGTCAAGATCTCGATTTAGCTTAATCTAGGCCTCAGCAGATGCCTTCCTGGCCCGAGAATTTGCAGCAGCAGCGTCACTCCGACACGAAGATATGAGTTCATCGATCTCAGACTTAATTTCTGATAACTCAGCAACTGATTCAACATGAAGCTCTTTATATTTACAACTTTATCCCTTTACACCTTGAAGTTGATGCTCAACCGAGGTCAGCTTCTCTCTAAGAGTATATTTCTCGGAGGTTACCTCATATATGCATTGCTTCAGCCCGAGGACCTAGTATTTTTGACCTTAAGCTCCTCTTGGAGTTTCCCCGCTAGGTCATCCTTCCGCTTGAGCTGCAAGAAACAAGTTAAGGCATTAAACTCTAAGTTGAATAAGCATAAAAGTAAGCCCAGGACGGCTGTATTACCTGCTCATTGAGATCGGCCCGCTCTCGAGACATCTTCTCCAAACGTGCTCGAAGGTCATTTAGTTCCCCCTCTTTTTTGACATAGAGAGCCTTGAGCTCATCTGACTCCGACGAGAGCTTCCTATACTAATCTTCGCAGTGGGCCAACTCAGCCCTTGACTTGGAGAAAGCCTGGTAGTAGAGCATTAAGGCCTACAAACATAAAGGAAAAAAGTCAGAAAAACAAGAATCAAAACTCAAAATACAGTTACTAAGTCAAGAGGTTACCTGTTTTTAAAGGTTCTCGGCTTCATCGAAAATGAGCGAAGCGTTAATATCGGGGCCTTCTTTAACCCCGACAAAGTATCCTTCAAACATATCATTCTCTCCGAGGGATGCCCCCACATCGGGATCCATATCTTGGGTATCGTGTATTTTCCCTGGAGAAAATGACGGGCCCGACGGAGAATCGTCTACATCAATGACCCCGAGTGGTTCAATCGGGGCCTTCTCTCGCCTTCGGGGAGATTCAGAGTTGGGTTCCCCAAGTTCATCAACCAAATGCCTTTCAGCACGAGGTGTATTTTGGTCATTGGTCGGGTCGGGGGCTTCGTTGGAACCTCTCTCAAGAATCTCTTCAGCTCGAGGTGGGACCGCATCAGCAGCATCTGGTTCAACAATCCTCGGCTCAGCAACCTTCTGCTTAGTAGCCTTCGAAGCGTCAGTACTTCCTCTTCCCCTAAGTACTAACGGTTATTCATCATTCTCTCTGTCCTCAGCACGAAGACTTTCATCCACTCCCGGAGCTAAGGCCACCGAATCGGCCCTAGGCTTTTGAGCTTTGGCCTTTTTCGGCTTCGGGGACCCATGTGGTGATTTTTTCTTTCTCTTCTTATCCTTAGTAGGTTTTGGGGTATCTACTTCGCCAGGCGGGGGCTGCCTCATCGAAAAGGCCTCTCCAAGGCCTACATAAGCACAAAGGTTAAGTGTACTATCAAGGGACATTTTCTTTAAGAAACTCAAATGCGACAGTAGTGAAAACTCACCATGGTTCTTGGCCTCCCATCGGGTTTTGGCCAAGTCGCGCCACATGCGCTTAATATAGAGGGAGGTCGAATCTAGTTGTCGAACCCAGGCCGTCAGGTCCTTGACCGCATCGAGGTACCACTCAACAGTTGCATCATCGAAGGAAGTTAGTTCAAAGGGAAGAAAAAATATTTGATTGACGAAACGTGTTCACTTATGATTCATATTCCATTTCTTTGGGAATGACATCTTCTCTGCGGGAATCAGGTCCGAGGTCCTGACTCAGACGAAGCGGCTCATCTACCCTCGGTCCTTGTCCTCGTCGATGCTATCCAAAAAGGCCTTCGAAGATCGACGTTGTATCTTAATCAGGCCACCTCGATAAATTTGGGGGATGTACAGTCTAATCAGATGATCGAGGGTAAAAGGCATCCCCTCGACCATGTTTAAAAAATACCTAATCATGTAAACGATTCTCCAGAATGAAGGGTAGATTTGGCCAAGCGTCACCCGATATTGTCTACAAAAATCGAGGATCACTAGATCTATCGGTGGCAAAGAAGGTTCTACGGGACCTAAGGTAAATGGGTATGTGTATACGCTAAGGAAACCATCTTTGTAGGTGGTTATGTCTCCTTCGGGTGAAGGGATATCCACTTGCACCGCCTCCCCCCAACGACAATCAACCTTCACTTTTTCGGTCTCAGTTATCTGGATGATGTATCAAGACATGGGTTCACATCGTCCCGCAACCGAAGAAGGTTTTGCTACTTTGAAATCAGAGGATGTTTCATAGGGTCCGGGGATACACTCCTCAACACGAGGAGGTACTACCGTTTTACTCTTAGACGAGCGTGATGATGAAGGGGCCTTCTCCTTTTGAGGAAAAGTCTTAGAAGTCTTTGCCATTTCTGCTATAAAATTTCAGAAGAAAGGGAAGAAATTAGTTAAGAGATGAACACAAGAAGGAAGTAAGAGTATAAAAGAGTTGATAAAGGCATGGAGACATTGTGAAAAGTCAAAGTTTTAGGAGTGAAGGATTGGGGTATTTATAGGGGTCAATTATGCGTGTTGGAGAAGACAAAAGGACAACCAATCGTCGTATCGATTTATGGCTTTTCGAGAACCGTGCAAGCATGGCCTTTCCACGTCCTTTCTGTCACATCAATCGCTGACCTCACGTGACTGACTTCATGATGGGGACATCGAAGAGTCAAAGAATTCAAATCGTTTCTTATCATTTCATTCTAAGAAACGTGGGGACTATCTGTATACGGTCGATACCGGGGATCCCGATATCGAGGCCTCTATGGAATTCCAAGTCCGAGCTCGAGGGGCTTGAAGCAGAAGTCTGAAGTTCGGCCTCAATTAGGCATACCTCGAGAGAGTATATCGAAGGCCCACCATGGCCTACCTGGAAGTAGTGTAAAATCGATGATCGTCATGGAAAGGCGAGAAATTCTCAAGGACACATGGTTAGAGATGATAAGGTCTGCAAGATAGCATTCTTTGTCATAATTAGATATGTACTATGTTGCAGTTTTTCTCTCCTATATAAAGGGGACCCCAATCATTTGTAAAAAATATACAACATTCACTGAAATATAACATTTTGTACTCTTTTCGTTTAACGCGCTCAACACTGTCTCTCAGCTTTATTATTCTTCATTTATTGTTCTTCATTTACTGTTCTTCATTTGTTGCTATTATCTGACCTCGAGGTCCCCGATTTCAGTGAGCTCGAGGCCCCTAGTTCTGTGACAATATTGGTTTGGCTATCACATTTTCCTTACTTACACTTATCATTTCTTGATTACTAACTAGTATTGGAATAAATCACACATTTTTAGAACCACAAATCAAATATAGTTGTTAAAATCATTTTCAAGGTAAACAACTGCTATTGGAGTAAATAGTGTTGGAGTATGTGTTAGGAGTGTTTATGTGAATAGAGAGTAAATGCTAATATGACCAATTTTATTCTTAATTAATGTTAAAAGGTAGATTTCTTAATTTGTGTAAAGACAACAAAAAAAAAATCCTTATTTTAAACCGGGGGAAGTACTATTTTGAACTTCAACCAAATACTATTCGATCAACTAGAATATATGCTCGGATTTGGCTATCTGAATTTGTTCATTGATGGCAAAGCTGACCAATTAACGAGGAACTTCTGCAAGGTAATTTTCTTTTATTTTTTGTGGTTTTTTCACCGAGTTTTTGATATTCCCATTGGGATCTCTCGACTTAGAATTCGAGTCGCGTATTAGAAATTTTTCACTATAGCAATGACACCAAATAACCGCTAGAAAGGGTTACTATTTAGGAAGTAACTGATATATTCTGAATTTCAGTGTCTTAATTTAATTTTTTAGACATAAAAATATTTAAGGAGTTTTTATACTCTTATGCCATATAGGAAACTATATTACCCTTAATGTTTAAGGTTTGATATAATTATATTTAGTATACCTAATTTCCAATTATATACCATTAGTGGCTTTTAAGGGTATTAATTACACTCCTAATTTAATGGTACCATATATTCCTTCTAATCCCACTCCCCCCACGTTTCTCTCTCCAATTCCCACACCTTCACCCACGTTTCCCTTCCACACCCACGATTTCTGTATCAAAATCCCATTATTTCTTCCATAGACAAGGCACCGTCGGCACCTCTGCAATCTTGTCCCAATGTTTTTGTGCCCGGGGAAGAGGAGCACAAGCCTGGTCGATTTGATGGTTATGATTTCGGGTTCCTTCACATTAAGGTTTATCTCCCAGAGTTTGATTCTCAATGTGTTCTGAGCTCGAACAGATCTTTTTATCTTTTTCTTTTGATGCTTCAATTGTTGGCAAAAGTCAATTTTCTTGTAACAGTTCATGTGAGGATTTTGCTTAGGAAGATCTATCCCTTCATCATGTTTTTTTGGATTCCATATTTAGCATAGCAGTTTCGTAAGGAGTAACAAGAGCATATAGGAGAATCACATAATTGTAGCATAATTGAGATTTTTGACATAATTGCGTTTTTTGCAGAAGATTTGTAGAAGTTTTAGTTGTTTTTGATTTGTGAAAACATAAAACAAAGCATCTACAATCAGAATACAAATAATCTACAATTTATCTACAAAATGGGTACATTGAATTTTAATATCCCAATTCCCATTCAATTGTAACATAATCGGGATTTTTGACATAATTGCATTTTTTGCAGAAGATTTGTAGAAGTTTTAGTCGTTTTTGATTTGTGAAAACAGAAAACAAAGCATCTACAATCAGATAATCTACAATTTATCTACAAAAAATCTACAAACTGGGTACATTGAATTTTAATATCGCAATTCTTATTCAATTGTAGCATAATTGGGATTTTCGACATAATTGCGTTTTTTGCAGAAGATTTGTAGAAGTTTTAGTCGTTTTTTCTTTGTGAAAAAAGAAAAAAAGCATCTATAATTAAAACAACCTAGAACAACTTGTATATTTTTAATTCTTTTAGTTGAGTTCCAAGTAATTAAATATTTTAAAAAGATGAGATCGAATCCACTAAAACCAGACAATTAATTCAGAAATTCCCAATATTAGTGCTCTTAAATAAGGAAGCCTACAACTACAATGATTCATTATTTAATGAAATATCTGAAAGAATCTTTATTCCCCAATATTAACGCGCCTAAATAAGGAAGCCTATAGCTACAATGATTCCTTATTTAATGAATTGTCTATTTTTTGTAGAAATACTATTAGCATGACGGGTAATATGCAAACTATGAACATATTTGGTAATATAGTTTCATATATGGTATAAGAACGAAAATTTCCCGTTATAAACTGCATAAGGCCCACTAAAGAGAAAAACGTAAAAATTGCACGGGGTATACTATTTGGTCGCCCCTTTTTTATACACACTTTTTAATTTTTTTTTTAATTTGTACCCACTGTTTAAAAAAGTTCAGGCTTCTTTCTCCTCCATTTTCTGAATGTTAAAGCTTGAGATATTGTTATGCGTTCTAGCCTGATGATTCATATATATATATATCTGTTTGTCCCATTATCTTCAGTTTGGTTTTATTCACAATAATTTAACTTCTTAGATATTTTAGCTTTACAAGCACATTGGTTTTTGGTTCAATTTATCTGTAGTAATTTGTTTTCACGTTGAAAATATTTTTCATTCTTTAATTTTGAAATGAACAACAACAATCGCTGGTAATCATTATCTATTAAATTCATTGTTATTTAGAACTTCAGCTCTAAGAATGCTGAAGTTTAGCAAATATAAACAAAGACTTCAGCTCGTAGAATGCTGAAGTTCAACAAATACAAAATAAACTTCAGCCATGTAATGCTGAGGTTCATCACAAACAGAACAAAGCTTAAGCTAAAACATGATGAAGTTCAGCAAATACAGAACAAAGCTTCGGCTACTAGAATGTTGAAGTTCAACAAATACAGAATAAAGCTTCGGCTACTAAAATTCTGAAGTTCAGCAATTACAAAACAAAAACTTCAGCCAAACACATGTTGTAGTTTTATTGAACTGAAATTTGCCATTGCACTATGACTGAAGTTTGTGCGATTGGCTTTTGATACGCTCAATTTACACCTTGAAAAAATGTAAGCGATCGTTGTCAAATATAGTAACCCAACAAGGTTGGGGTCGAATCCCACAGAGAACAATATGAGGGCGTTAGGAATGCTAGAGAATTATCACCTATCGTGCAGTGCCAAACAAATATGATTTTGGGTTTTTGATAATTGTTTATAACTAAATGCGAAAATATAAACTAACCTAGAAAGCAATTAAAATGATCGATGGCAACAAGTATCGATGCTTCGGGTATTACACTCGAGTAACGATCCAATGTATTTCACGATTTTACAAATATGAGCGGGTAATGTTAATTAGCCACGGATAACATTTCTTAATTAGCTTTTCCCAAAGACTAACAAGACTTCCTAATTGAATTATCCCTAACCCAATTAGGAGATTAAGCACTTCCGAGTTTGGCTACAAGTAGTTCAATCCTATCCCTAGGTAGAATCTATAAAATGAGGGTTAAATCCTCAAGTTCTTGTTAATTAATCTTTCCCAACCCCAAATAATCTTTTCCAAAACTAATTCGGAGTTAATGGGCGAGTCCTAGGGTTAGCTAATCCCTTTGGAAACATTAAAGAACAAGAATAATTAAAATAACAAACACCCACTTCATAAATATAATAAAATCATTCAATACATAAGCACAACAAGGTATTTAATCCACACTTTAAATATGAATATTCCCATAAACCATATTCAAGTGTTGGAAAAATACTACACACTTAGATATACAATACAAAGCAAGGAAATGAAGAAATAAACACAAATGGGTAAAGAAAACTTCACCACAATGTCGAAATCTACAAATCCAAAGTGTGTGTGCAAACCCACAAATCAATACTTGTTCTTCTCTACTCAAAATATATTTACAAAGCTCAAAATATATTCAAAGATATTATTTTCTTGCCAAAGATCCCAAAAAATGGCTGCTAGGTCGAGTATATAAAAGTTGAAGTTGGAAAATGTGATTTTACACCTTTGTCCAAATCTGATGCCCGACTACCGTACCTGCGGAAGATTCATCGTAGGTGTGATTCCGCAGGGGCGGAATATTTCTCGCAGGCGCGGGTTCTGAGTTGTGTCACTTTTCCGCAGGGGAGGTTGTCTGTTCGCACCTGCGGTTCCGCAGGTGCGTGAATTCCATCGCAGGTGCGAGATTAAGCTAGTTTGAATTCCATCGCAATTGCGGACATTTGGTCGCACCTGCGGTTCCGCAGGTGCGTAAAAACACCGTAGGTGCGAGTTTTGTGTGCCTGAGCCAGCTTCGCAGGGGCGACAATTCCTCGCAGGCGCGAGGTCGCTCTTGCGTCCTAGAATCCGCAGGTGCGGAATCACTGAAGCCTTTATGCACATTTTCACCGCTTTTTGTCCAACTTTCAGTCCAATTCAACACCAACCTTCATAGCATCATTTCCCTGAAAATTGAGCAATTATACACTAACAACGACCTCAAATTATCATTTAACAATACAAAATCTAATGAGAAAAGGCTAAAATGAGTGGTAAAATCACCACTCATCAACACCCCCAACTTAGACTTTTGCTTGTCCTCAAGCAAATCAAAAATAATCACTCAATGAGGTTCTACTCCTTTAAACACAAGTCAAATTGCTCAATCTCACAATTCCCATTTTCCATTTAAGCATCTAAACTAATGGATTTGGTTGGTACCAATAATTAGGCTCAAGTATGCTTCTTAATCGAATTACACCCTCATTTACAAACAATTTTAAGAAGTGCACGGCGCTTTTCAAAAACAATAAAGTGACAAGAAAAAAAGCCTCAAGGATTGACTCAACAACACTAATCTACTATACATGCTCGACTCATTTATAAAAAATGAAAATAATTTCACCATCCAATCCTAATTCATGTGCCCTCATAAGAACGAAAGAAAGTCCCAACTCACAATATTTACGATATCAACAACAAGGGACATATGTACAAAGTCACTCACACTCACAAAAACGTTCAAGTGCTACAAACAATCATACCATAGGCTTGCCCTTATTTTAATTCATAGCATATTCAAGAATATTCAGTTGGAGATCCCATAAGGACTTTATAAGCTTGTAACGTAGGTTTGGGGAAAGGTAGGATACACATTTGGGAAATGGCTACACCCTCCTTGAACACTACTCACATTTTTCTTCCTTTTTGCACTTTGTGTCAATTCAAACCACATAGCCTCATTTGCACTTAGTTACTAACCTAGAACCATTTTCATACCTCAATTCCTCTCTTCAAAGCTCCCATATTCTTTTTGTGCTTTTCTTTTGTATTTTTCTTTTGTATTTTTCTTTTGTATTTTTCTTTTGTACTTTTCTTTTGGAGCTTGATTTCAAGAGAGTACCTTCCTAGTTTCCATTTTGACACTACACCCCCAACTTAGGCTTTTTGCCTCATTCTCAATATTCAAGGAGGGACGTGTTCAAAAGAGGAATTATTTTTCAAGAGAGAAAGGCTAGTATTGAGGTGACCAAAGAAAAAGTTCAAGGTTCAAATGGGGTAACTAGTGATAACATGTAAACAATGGTGGCTTGAAAGGCTAACGGGTTTTTAATAACACAAAGAATGCCTAAGGTCATTTCTCCAACCAAACATAACTATCATTAGCATTGAAAAACCAACCGGGCAAGTTCTAGATGATGGAAGCAAACACAAGAATTATTTATGCAAACACTAACACACATGACACATGAATCGATCAAGGATGGGTCAATTTCTTTTTATTGTTATATTATATATAATTTTTTTTAAGGAGTTTAGAGCAATAATTTCGAGCTAGTATGTAAAGAGTCACCACAAGAGCCAAGAATTTATCACAAAAATTGTTTTGCACCATGCAAGTTAATTTTTCGGAGGGGTATTCTTAGATCACATTTCTCATACAAGAGACTAATTTCTTTAGTACCAAGTAATACAAGAGTCTCTTCCTAGAAACACAAGACTAATTCCCTTAAGAAAGTTGTCACACCATCTATCATAGGGACAAGTCACCCGGTTCACTTCAAAATGTATTTCTTGGGAAAGAACCGTAGCATGAAGAAAACCCAAGAAATTCTTATTACTACGTAATTGAAATGAACTACTACTAAAAATGAAATTAAGAAGCTAAAAGTTAAAAATAAAATCAACTACTAAAACAGCTAAACCCAATCATACCAAGCCCGGCAAGGGCACATCATATCTATAAATAACACTAAAGCCCGGCAAGGGCACATAACAATGTTATCACCCAAGTCATATTTAGATACAATGTATAGAAACAACAAAATATGCACATGCCACCCCCAACTTTAAATATTGCAGTGACCTCACTGCACAATATAAAAATAAAAGATCAAAGTTTGAGGGTCTCCCTGATGTCTGCATCAGACTAGCAGACTGTAGGGGAAGTGGCTGGACAGCATGGCTATGAGCTCTCATCACCCTGCTCACATCCGGCATCATCATCATCATCATCATCATCATCATCATCATCACCACCATCATCACCATCAGAAAGGAAGGAAT
>ML262870.1:6033-54436 GCA_005239495.1 Nicotiana undulata
TCATTTCTCGGGCTTGGGACCTCGGAATTAAATTCCGGGCATACGCCCAAGTCCCATATTTTCCTACGGACCCTCGGGACCGTCACATCACGGGTCCGGATCCGTTTACCAAAAATATTGACCAAAGTCAACTTTATTCAATTATTCAATTCAAAATCCCATTTTTGTCAAATTTTCACATGGAAGTTTCCCGGCTACCTGCCCGAGCCACGCACGTATATCGAGGTGATATTAACGGAGGCTTTCGAGGCCTCGAAACACAGATTTAGCTGGAATTACTTAGGATGACCTTTTGGGTCATCACACAACTCATGCCCCCGGCTATAACTCCAAACAATGATAAAATCACATGTTGCAATCGCGGGTGCATTTCATGTGGCGCGGTTGCGATGTGTCCAAAAACAACAAGCGCGCGCCATCGTGACTTGTTTCAAGATAAATCCATAAATATCAAAAGTGGTTTATATACATATCATGTAAGCTAAAAATACCTCTTTTAGATAAAACATGATAAAACATAGAGAATAATCAAGTTTTGCTTCAAATAAGCATATTCAATCGTCATGACTATATAATCTACACTCGGGTGTGGCAACTCATGTCCCCGACTCTAACTCAAAACAATAATAATAACATCACATGTTGTAACCGCGGGTGCATTTCATGTGGCGCGGTTACAATGTGTCCAAAAACAATAAGTGCACGCCATTGTGACTTGTTTCAAGATAAATCCATAAATATTAAAAGCGGCTAAAAATTAAAAAGGCTAAATGCACAATAGGCTAGAATATGTAATTCAGGCCAAATGATAATAGTTAAGCTACCGTGCTAGAACCATGGAACTTGGGAATGCCTAACACCATCTCCCGGGTTAACAGAATTCCTTACTCGGATTTCTGGTTCGCAGACAACTTAAAACAGAGTCAAAATTCCTCGGTTTGGGATTTCAATAAACAGCGTCCCGGAACATCATCAAAAATTCGGGTGGCGACTCTAAAACTAAAATAAATTCCAAATCTGAATGTCACTTAAAGTGGAAAAACTCTCTTATTACCCTTTATTACACGGGGGTGAAAAAAGGAGGTGTGACACCTAATAATTATAAAAAATAAATTTCATGCATAGAAAATAGTTTTAAATGATTATTTAGTATTTTAAAATACAAATGACTAATTTCTGGTAACAAATAGTACAAAATCATGTGCTTGGGCTATAATTGCAAAGTTATTGCAATTATAGCCAAAAGATGCCAATTTTGCTAATTATGAAATAATTTGGCCTTAATAGGACCATAAACAATAAATTAAATCAAGAAATGCTTNTACCAGCAGTGATGTTTCCTGGTTTTTGGCCTCGCGAGGGGTCCGGGAGGCACCTGGGCCCACCCGATCCCCCGACCAAATATACCGACAAGTATTAAATCATTAGACGGACTTTCTCGAGCCCACGGAACACTCAACACAACGCTAAAACTCAAAATCATTCTCCGAAACCCCTGAATTCAAAACTTATGAACTTTGAAATTCTAGAATTCACTTCAACGCGTCGAACCGGCCTAAACCACTCGGAATGACTTNTATGGAAAAATAACAATTGCTACTAATGCATGATTTTGAAGGTATATATGTAATTTAAAAGTATTTTGAGAAAAATTGGGTATCAACAGTTTCATGGGGTTCCTTTGTGATTTCAGGCCCCTCCCGACCTCTTACCTATTCTGGTTGTTCGATTTTGTTGTTACGTGAAGGAATCTCGAAGAGATTCGACTCAGATTTGTTCAAAACCTTTCATGAACCTACCTATGGTCATCTCCGTTTGTGAGTACTATTATCTTCGTGTTTATGGCTCAAATCTATGGTTCCAAACCATATTTTCTTTCATCTCTGTCATTTTTTAAAACCCTAGTCTCTTGCTACTCGAATCTGTTCAGATCCTTGTAGATATGAGATAATTTTAAGTTTATTTGCTATTTCTCTTTAAAAAAACGTTCTGCGTTTTCTTATTATTAACTGATTTTTATCTTCTCTAAAGCTAGGGTTTCACCCCTTTAAGTTTCTGCAAAAGTACTAAATGTTTTCAAGTGTTTAACCCAAATTTTCTTTACTTGTTCAAATGATTCTCATGACTCTGTTCTAAACCCTAGGGTTTCTGCGTATTTCACTGTTTATTTTAATATTTTCCCGTTATTATTTATCTCTGTCAATTAAAAGAGATTGACTGATTTATTAGGGTTCAAATNGTCAAATTTTCACATGGAAGTTTCCCGGCTACCTGCCCGAGCCACGCACGTATATCGAGGTGATATTAACGGAGGCTTTCGAGGCCTCGAAACACAGATTTAGCTGGAATTACTTAGGATGACCTTTTGGGTCATCACACAACTCATGCCCCCGGCTATAACTCCAAACAATGATAAAATCACATGTTGCAATCGCGGGTGCATTTCATGTGGCGCGGTTGCGATGTGTCCAAAAACAACAAGCGCGCGCCATCGTGACTTGTTTCAAGATAAATCCATAAATATCAAAAGTGGTTTATATACATATCATGTAAGCTAAAAATACCTCTTTTAGATAAAACATGATAAAACATAGAGAATAATCAAGTTTTGCTTCAAATAAGCATATTCAATCGTCATGACTATATAATCTACACTCGGGTGTGGCAACTCATGTCCCCGACTCTAACTCAAAACAATAATAATAACATCACATGTTGTAACCGCGGGTGCATTTCATGTGGCGCGGTTACAATGTGTCCAAAAACAATAAGTGCACGCCATTGTGACTTGTTTCAAGATAAATCCATAAATATTAAAAGCGGCTAAAAATTAAAAAGGCTAAATGCACAATAGGCTAGAATATGTAATTCAGGCCAAATGATAATAGTTAAGCTACCGTGCTAGAACCATGGAACTTGGGAATGCCTAACACCATCTCCCGGGTTAACAGAATTCCTTACTCGGATTTCTGGTTCGCAGACAACTTAAAACAGAGTCAAAATTCCTCGGTTTGGGATTTCAATAAACAGCGTCCCGGAACATCATCAAAAATTCGGGTGGCGACTCTAAAACTAAAATAAATTCCAAATCTGAATGTCACTTAAAGTGGAAAAACTCTCTTATTACCCTTTATTACACGGGGGTGAAAAAAGGAGGTGTGACACCTAATAATTATAAAAAATAAATTTCATGCATAGAAAATAGTTTTAAATGATTATTTAGTATTTTAAAATACAAATGACTAATTTCTGGTAACAAATAGTACAAAATCATGTGCTTGGGCTATAATTGCAAAGTTATTGCAATTATAGCCAAAAGATGCCAATTTTGCTAATTATGAAATAATTTGGCCTTAATAGGACCATAAACAATAAATTAAATCAAGAAATGCTTTTGAAATCACTTGTGATGCAATTTTATAATTATTTATTGGAAATAAAATGTTGGGTAAATTAATAAAAATTATGGAAAAATAACAATTGCTACTAATGCATGATTTTGAAGGTATATATGTAATTTAAAAGTATTTTGAGAAAAATTGGGTATCAACAGTTTCATGGGGTTCCTTTGTGATTTCAGGCCCCTCCCGACCTCTTACCTATTCTGGTTGTTCGATTTTGTTGTTACGTGAAGGAATCTCGAAGAGATTCGACTCAGATTTGTTCAAAACCTTTCATGAACCTACCTATGGTCATCTCCGTTTGTGAGTACTATTATCTTCGTGTTTATGGCTCAAATCTATGGTTCCAAACCATATTTTCTTTCATCTCTGTCATTTTTTAAAACCCTAGTCTCTTGCTACTCGAATCTGTTCAGATCCTTGTAGATATGAGATAATTTTAAGTTTATTTGCTATTTCTCTTTAAAAAAACGTTCTGCGTTTTCTTATTATTAACTGATTTTTATCTTCTCTAAAGCTAGGGTTTCACCCCTTTAAGTTTCTGCAAAAGTACTAAATGTTTTCAAGTGTTTAACCCAAATTTTCTTTACTTGTTCAAATGATTCTCATGACTCTGTTCTAAACCCTAGGGTTTCTGCGTATTTCACTGTTTATTTTAATATTTTCCCGTTATTATTTATCTCTGTCAATTAAAAGAGATTGACTGATTTATTAGGGTTCAAATTATATTTTTTCTGTTGAAATTAGTACTTCCCTATGATTTTACCTATTTTCCTTATTTTTGACTTTTAATTGGTATTACTTGCCTTAATTAGTTTATTAGCCTGCTTTCTAGGTTTTGATTTACTCTAACCAACTTATGATTTATTTCCTGCCTTATTTGAATCCCAATCTGACATGTTAATTGATTCTCCCCAATTTGGGGGGAGGGGGGTGCTTTACGGATTCTTTTGAATTATTCGACCAAGTTTAGCCCCCAATTAACGGGCTGATTGTATTTGCTTGTCTTATTTGTGAACTTTAATTTCCTTGCCTTAATTGCCTTCTCTGATGTATGCTATATAAACCCCATTATGATTTCTTTCAAACACACGAACACACTCAGAAAGAAACACACACACAAACCCTTGCTCTTATTCATACACACTCTCTATTGAAAATCTTTTTGTTAATTGTGTTTGTTGCACTGTCTAGCCGGCTGAAAGTCAAGGCTAGACTATTGGATTCTGCATACCTTCACCTTCCTGTTTGCCATCTCTTAACTGGTATGTCTCCACTCCTATTATTATTCAATATGCTATGAAGTTAAACATATGTGCTTCATGTTTATTGATCTTAATCAGCATGACTACTTTTGTGTAGCTAGACCTATGTCTTTCCTGTTTACTGCTCTTAATCAGCATGACTACTTCTGTGTAGCTAGACCTATGTCTTTCCTGTTTATTGCTCTTAATCAGCATGACTACTTTTGTTATCATATGTAGTTAGACCTATGTCTTCCTATTTATTGCTCTTAACCAGTATGTCCCTATTTCTGTTATCATGATCTCTTCTATGTGCTATGTGTCTCAATATATTTCTTTTTTGGTACTGGTCTCCTAGTCATCTCTTTCTCAACTACTATGCTTCAGTTCCTATTCTCTATGACTTACATGATTAGTTCACTCTGAACCTCAATATGTGCATGTTCATTATATATTTCCTGTTTATTTCAACCAGTATGATTTATTCTTGTTACTTCTTTGTCCCATATGACTGTATGGTTGGTGCTTCAACATGTTTCTGTTTTGCCCTATGTTTCTCTGGACCGACATAACTTAATTCCTGTTCTAGCATGTCCCTGTTTTGCTCATGATACTTGAAACTAGCATGTCTAACTACCACTGCCTCACCCTCTTTTGTGTGGTAGTTGATCAGTCATTTTGATTTCAGCATGTTTCTCTTTGGCTGGTACATGTATATATGCTCACCTAGTAATAGTTAATGCACAAAACCAACCTATGCAATGCAAACCCTTGTTTGGATTCAGTTGTGCGCTCTGTGCAAAACCTGTCTAAACTGACCGTTAGTTCTGGTATTCCTACTCTTGTTGTGATTGTATGATTACTGGAATACATGTTTGAACTCAATGTGCTAAAGTGGCTCTGTTTGTTCCTATTCACTTCTAAATGTTCAAATTGCTTTTTTCTAAAAACTATCTCCTACTTTTAGATGTTATTTTCAACTCCTACTCTTAGAAATCTAGGGTCCTTCCCCTCTAGTGTGAGCACTGGCTAGGAGTCCATGAGACTCCTCTGAAATCTGACACACTGGGGCTGGCTATTCCAAACTTTTTGTTTACAAATTCTACTTCTTTGAAAAGGTTCTTGTGTGAGCATTGCACGGGGTCTCTGAGGCCCTTGGGAACTTTGACACACCAGAAGCCCATTTGATGTATTATGGACTGCCTGTTGAACATCATACTTGATTGAAGGCCTGGCTTCCAGGTTTACTTTTGCGCCTATCAAGACTCCCTATAGTATAGTAATTTTCATTATGTAATTCATTTGTATTGGTTTGTAATAATAATCTTTGTAAAACAGATATGGGGTTATTAGTAAAACTGAGGAGGGATTCTATATATCTTTATCATATTCGGGTAGAAAGCATGCTTATAGGCTGTTACAGTGATTCCTTATGTGCATTAGAAACCATGCCTATAAGACTTATGCCATTATTTGTCCTGAATTTCCACTTTACATCATAGAAATCTTGTTATATGACGTTTATCAATTCTGTAGCAAAACTCATGTTCGTGAATATCTTCAAGTCTCAATGTGCATTAGAAACCACGACTATAAGATCTGTTTTTGGGAATCAATCAAACCTGTATAACATTCTGCTCACTTAGATATCGTGTCCATAGGAAATCATTTGAAATCAGCATGAACACTAAGATATCATGTCCATAGGAAATCATATTTAAAATCAGTCTTGACAACTTAGATATCATGCCTATAGGGAAAGTGTATAAAATCAATTTTTGTGTCATGAAATAATGCTTGCAATCAGTTTCAGCATATAGACAGCATGCCTATAGAGTCTAAAAGATAAAATATGATTGTTCAAATTAATCACTGGTTTATAACTACGTTCTGATTTACGTTTAGACGTCATGCCTATAGGATCATGCCTGTTATCACCTATGCAAGCATGTAGGATAATTAAAATCCTGAGTTAAAATTGTTGTTCCCTTTCTGTTTGAAACCTGCCCAGATTCAGTAAGTAATAAAATTAGTAGGGAAACTGATAGGTATTCACTGCCTCTCCTTAATAAAACTGCTGCATATTCTGTTCTGTGCTCATCTTGATATCTTGCTATAGGACCTTAAATCGTTTAAAATTTCTTTGTCTGAATAAGCGTGCAATTGTTTGTTTATTTGTGGAGGTAAATGTGAGCCCTTAACTGCTCCTTATGTTATAGTCCAATTTGCTTTTGTTTGTCCCTTAGTTTTCTCCTTTCAAGCACCATAGGTGAGTCTAGAACCACCTTAAATAGAGGTCCTAAGCACCTCCAGGGTCATAGGTAAGGGACGGGTTATGCACGCATAGGGTACATATTCTATGCTACTAGAACTCTTAGATAATAATTAAGGGGAGGGTAATTGGGTAGTAATGGATATGATGACCTGTGCGCTAATGCTATGCGTAACACCTCTATTTAAGGTTACCGAGTATTGCATAGAAGTGATCCTATAGGCTAATAAACCTAGGACCCCCTTTATTCCTGTTTTAAAATAATATCTAGAGTCACCAAACGGTGCCATGGAATCACTTGGGTCACAAATCTCACAGTGCACGCACGCTCGTCACTTGGCATGTGTTTAACCTCAATACCAATCACATAACACATAATTTAGGGTTTCGAACCCTCAGAACCAAGTTTGGAAGCGTTACTTACCTCAAACCAAGAAATATCCTACTCCGAAATGCCTTTGCCTCTCAAAGAAGCCTCCAAACGTCCCGAATCTAGCTACAAGCAATACAATACGATCAATATAGGCTAAAGGAATCAATTCCACAAGAAAAATACCAAATTATAGCCAAAAACCCAAAATTGGCCCGAACCCGGCCTCCAGGCCCACGTCACAAAATCCAGGGGCAATTGCATCCGTACACGCTTTTTGTGTCACGTTTTAACTTATACCCGCTTAGAAGAAAAAAATCCCAAACGTACCCGCTTTTTCGCGTAACTTCAGCATACGACGCTGAAGTAGCAAAGGCAATAACGCAAAACTTCAGCATTCTAGTAGTCGGGCCTGAAGTTCAGCTCTAGAGCTGAAGTTTTGTCTTTGTAACTGGGGAACTTCAGCTTTTTGTTTGTAACTAGCGAACTTCAGCTCTAGAGCTGAAGTTTTTTTTTTTTTTTTGTAAATGTGGAACTTCAGCTCTAGAGCTGAAGTTTTTGTTTTGTAACTGGGGAACTTCAGCTCTAGAGCTAAAGTTTTTGTCTTAAATTTGTGCCACACTATGTATACATGTTATCAGTTTGGTTTGGATTCAGATCAGCTACTTTTACTTTTTGGATTAATACAAAACGAAACCTAGTTGGATATTAAGCCAATTTTAGTACAAGAGATTTCAAAAGATTAAACAAAAGCAGGAACCAAAATAAAAATCAACAAACATTACTGTAAGCTGATAAGGTTTGACTGAGGAGAAGGAGGGGGAGGAGAAAGGGAACTGAAGTTGTTTAAAAAGTGGGTACAAGTTAAAAGGTTTTAAAAAAATGGGTATAGGTTGAATGGGGGCAACCAAACAGGGCGCCCGTGCAATTTTTACCGAAATCCAACAAAAATCACAAAACCTGAAAGCCCATTCACTCACGAGTCTATCCATACAAAATTTACTTAAATCCGATAACAAAATCTCATTCAATACCTCAAAAATCAACTCAAGGGTTCTTCCTCTTTTCCCCAAAATTTCTCACCCCAAATCACAATATAGATGATAAAATCAAAGGTGTAATCATGGAATTTAACCGAAACCAAGTAGAAATCACCTACCCCGATAACTCCAAGAAAATACCTTCAAGATTTGCCCAATTCCGTGTTCTCTAGCTCAAAATATGAAAATGGGTTCAAACCCTCGTTTTTGAAATTAATATTGTATGCCCAGATTTCCTTCTTCGTGAACGCGACCGTCCTCTCGCGTTTGCGTAGGCCAACTTAGACTGCCTATCAATTATCTCTTCGCGAACGCGGTCAACGCTTCGCGAACGCGAAGCTTTACAAGCTCAACTCATCGCGAACGCGGCCCATACCTCACGAACGCGTTGAACAAAGACTTGGGGTCCCCAACTGCCTCACTCGTCTTCACGAACGCGACACCACTCACGCGTTCGTGATGCACACACTTCCCTACCCTTCGCGGTTGCATCCTCTCCTTCGCGAACGTGTAGAACAAAAAATCGTCATCTCAGAAACATTCTTCGCGAACGCGAGGACCCTCTCGCGATCGCGAAAGAGGAAACCAAAAAACAAATGTTGCAACAGATCAGCTATCTCACCAAGGGAAACAATGATGCGTTAACCACCCAAAACTCACCCGAGGCCCTCGGGACCTCAACAAATCATGCCAATAAGTCATATAACCTTCTAAGAACTTAGTCGAACCTTTGAATTGCTCAAAACAACATCAAAACACCAAATTACACCCGGATTCAAGCCTAAGATGTTCTAAACTTCTGAAATCCTCAAACGATGCCGAACCCTATCAAACCATGTCTGATTGACCTCAAATTTTACACACACGTCAAAAATGATACCACGGGCCTCCTCAAACTTCTGGAATTTCATTCCGACCCTGATACCAAAATTTCCACTATCAACCAAAATAGTCAAATTTCTAACTTTGCCAATTCAAGCCTAATTCTACTATGGACCTCCAAATCACATTCCGAACACGCTTCTAAGTCCAAAATCACCTAACGGAGCTAATGGAACCATCAAAATTAAAATTCGGGGTTGTTTACACACAAGTCAACATCTAGTTGACTTTTCCAACTTAAGATTCTAATAAAGAGACTAAGTGTCTCAGTTTCTCTCTGAAACCACTCCGTACCCGAACCAACTGCCTCACTCCTCTTCGTGAATGCGGCACCACTCACACATTCGCGATGCACACACTGTCCTACCCTTCTTTCACGACCCAATTTTCCCTCTGTTGGGTATCGTGATAGCACCTAAACTTAAGGACTAGGTAAGCCTAATATTAAATAACATAAATCAAAATATCAAACTTTTAATTTCTTTTTGAAATAACTATCTATGCTTTGAACATCATTCCCAAAACCCGACGAGTACAAGTCATAAGCTTTAAAGAATTTACACTAAAATCTCTAATTACCACTATTCGGAATAAATACAACAATGTATGAACAAAAAATATAAGAAGGTGACTCCGAAATCGCGAATGCTGAAGCGGTTTTACGTTGAGTCTCCACAACAGCAACCGCGCTGCTAAGAATCAATCGGCCGGCTATGCGAAAACCTGGAATCTGCACAAAATGTGCAGAAGAGTAGCATGAGCACACCACAGCGGTGCCCAGTAAGTATCAAGACTAACCTCTAAAAGTATTGACGAGGACTAGCCAAGACACCCACTGGTCTAATAAATCACACAGGCATAAATATAGAAAATGATAGAATACGACATCTATCTAATGACTACACAATATAGTAACCAACAGAACAACTACAATGCGGAAGGAAATACAACAAACAACAACGGAACAACATAATAATACACAGAAGGATAGACGAAAATACAAGCCAGAACCGGAAACCACAACACAATAAGAACACCGGTAACTCAGCACTGCATTAGTTTTTCCCACATCACGCCTTAGCCAACAACCCAATAAACTGGTCAAATCTTCGAGTGACACTCTTAAATCGCAAGTTTATATTGAAAGCTTTAGAAATAAAATCATTTCAGTTGGAAAATTTCCTTTGAAATATACTTCCTCCAAAGATATATAAATATACTTTACAGAACGAAATCCTCGAACGTAATTCCTTTCAATAAAAGCTTTTCAAATGTACCTTTCCAATAAAGGTTTTTCAAACATAGTTTCCTTAAAGATAAATGCTTTACAAACATACCTTTTGAAATAATAGTCTTGCAAACATAGTTTCCTTCAAGGTAAATGCCTTTAAACTTTGCTTTTCAATAATTGTGTTTCAACATAGTTTTCTTCAATATCAAACAACCGGGATTCCGTCCCGTAGTTCAGAATTAGTCATGCAGTACAGGGGGATCTCCCAGAATACGTCTGTAGTCCCTAAAATTAAATATGCAGTGCTGGGGGGATCTCCCGGAATACGTTCGTAATCCCAATTTAAATATGAATTACAGGGGGGATCTCCCAGAATACGTACGTAGTCCACAAAAGTAAATATGCAGTGCTGGGGGGATCTCCCGGAATACGTTTGTAGTCCCAATTTAAATATGCAGTACAGTGGATCTCTCGGAATACGTCTGTAGTCCCAATTTAAATATGCAATGCAGCCAACAGAGGGAATAACTAGAACACGACAGAAACATCATAAATTGCCACAACAAGCACAAAAGCAACAAAAGACATAAATGAAAAGTGCTACGAGCAAATCAACACAAGAACTTAAATCACAAGAATGGTGAAACTCACTCATAAGAAGTAGTCACTGAGGGGAATGCCAAGAACAAAGAGAAACAATGTAATGAGGGGGAAACAAAACAAATATAGCAATGATTCAAAATATTCAAGTTCACAACCAGAAGTCAACACAAGTCGAGAAATTCCAAAAACGTCAAGTCAACTAAGGTGTAGGTTACCTAAATTCCTTTTTAAGGTTGAATAATTATGAGAGATTTTTCCACAATTCAAATAAAGGTAAGCAGCTAATGATAATCGCAACTTCAATTACGGCTAAACAATTATAGGGCGAGATTATACTAATTCAAGTTAAACAGGCAGTTTATGAAAGAAAATATAGCATGATGGTAGAAGAGGTAAAGTCTTCAGTTAAGTCAATTGAGATGAAATAAGAAACAAGGGAAACTAGGCAAGTAATTTATAATTTAAGCAAGAAGAGATGAAACTAGCAACCAAGAACTCAAATATAACAAGTACAACTTCATACACATGGAATATAAGGACCCTAGAACTCTAAAAGCCCAACTTCATACAAATAACTCTGGGTACACACTCGTCACCTCGCGTACACGGGCTACAACCAACATAGAAGCCTCAAATCCTAAGGGGTAGTTTCTCCACACAAGGTTAGGAAAGATACTTACCTCGAAGACGACAACCAGGTACTCTAAAATGGACTTCTCAGGTGAAAAGACCTCCGGACGGCTCAAATCCAACTATAACAACTCCAAAACACACATAATTCGTATAAGGAACTATTCCGAATAATAAAGTTTCAATCTTTACAAAAATATAAAAATCGAACCAAAAGTCGACCCCCAAGCCCGCACCTCGGAACCCGACAAATTTTACGAAATCCGAATACTCATTCCAATATGAGTTCAACCATACAAAATTTATCAATTTCCTATACCATTAGGTCCCCCAAATCACGATTTTTCATTTTAGAAATTTTCTTTCAAAACCAACATTTTCCTCAACTCAAAACACAAATTAAATGATGAAAATAAAGATAAAATCACGGAATATATTTCATTCTAGTTGAAGAACACTTACCCAATCGATTTGTGTGGAAAACCCATCAAAAATCGTCAAGAACCGAGCTCTAGAAGTAAAAATGTGATAAAAATGGTGAAACCCTCGATTTTGGATTATATTCTGTCTGCCCAGATTTTTGAGCATCGCGATCACATGAGAAGGGATGCGATCGCGTAGAAGAAAAATCTTTGCTGGCCAAAAGGTGTTATGCGATCGCGAAGGTACTTATTCGATCGCTATGAGGAAATTATATGCTGCCCAAAGCCACACTACGCGATCGCGAAGCAGGGAATGCAATCACATAGAAGAAATAATTTGATGCCCAAATGGAAGCACTATGCGCACGCAGACTGAGAAGATGCGAACGCGGACTGAGAAGATGCGAACGCGAAGAACAATCTGGCTAACACTACGCGATCACGAACCACTCTATGCGAACGCGATGAAGGAAAAACTAGGCGGGTCACAGCACACTATGCGATTGCGGCTATGCCTATGCGATCGCATAGAAGGAAACATCAGAAAACATAACAGCAGTGAAAATTTGAAGGAATTTAACCCGAAGCGCATCCGAAACATACCCGAGGCCCTCGAGACCCAGGTCTAAACACACAAACAAGTCATATAACCTAACCAAGACTCGCTCGAGGTCTCAAATCACATCAAACAACGCCGAAACAATGAATCACACCATAATTCGAACTTATGAACTTTCAAATCTTCATATCTCTAAACTCATGCGGAAACCTATCAATTCAACCCGGAATGACGTGAAATTTTGCAGACAAGTCCCAATTGACATCCTGGAGCTGCTCCAACTCTCGAAATTGCGTTTCGACCCCGATATCCCAAAAAGTCAACTGTGGTCAAACTTCTCCATTTTCCAAAGTTCAAATTTTTCAACTTTCGCCGAATTACCTCAAATTACTCTACGGACCACCAAAACCAATTTTGGACGTGCGCCTAAGTCCAAAATCATCATACAAAGCTGTTGACATCACCCAAAACTCATTCTGAGGCCGTTTACACAAAAGTCAAACCTCCGGTCAACTTCCATCACTTAAGCTTCCAAAATTGAAATTTTTCTCTCAATTCGACTCTGGGTTATCCGGTAACTGAATCCAACCACGCACGCAGGTCGATATACACAATGTGAATCTAATCATGACCTTACGCCACCGAATGGAGTTTAAATTCTCAAAATGACCGGTCGGGTCGTTACCCCTTCACAATCGCGACGGAGTCCTCTCCTTCGCGGATGCATAGAAAAAAACTCACCATCTCAGAAACACTCTTCATGAACACGAGGAACCTCTCGTGAACACGATAGAGGAAACCAGAAACAAAATGCTGCAGCAGATCAGCTATCTCACCTAGGCCAAAAATGATCTGTTAACCACCCAAAACTCACTCGAGGCCCTCTAGACCTCAAACAATCATGCCAACAAGTTATATGAACACCTAAAAACTTAGTCGAAACTTCGAATCGCTCAAAACAACATCAAAACAATGAATTACACCCGGATTCAAGCCTAAGATCTTCAAAACTTCCGAATTTCGCAAATATTGTCGAAACCTATTAAACAACGTCCGATTGATCTCAAATTTTACACACACGTCAAAAATGACACCGCGTACCTACTCCAACTTCCGGAATTCCATTTCGATCCCAATACCAAATATTCCACTGCCAACCAAAATCGCCAAATTTTTGAGTTTCGCCAATTCAAGCCTAATTCTACTACGGACCTCAAAATCATATTTTGGACGTTCTCATAAGTCCAAAATAATATAACGGAGCTAACACAACCATCAAAATTCAAATCGTAGGTCGTTTACACACAAGTCAACATCCGGTTGACTTTTTCAACTTAAGCTTCTAATAAAGAGACTAAGTGTATCAATTTCTCTCTGAACCACTCCGGACCCGAACCAACCAACTTGATACAGTATAATACAGTTGTAAAGCACAAAAGAAGCAGAAATGGGGGAAACGGGGCTATAACTCTTGAAACATCGGCCGGGTCGTTACATCCTCCCCCACTTAAACAAACGTTCGTCCTCTAACGGGTCTACAAACATAACTAGAGTCTCAAATAGGCGTGGATATCTGCTCTGCATCTGCCCCTCGGTCTTCCAAGTGGCCTCCTCACAGGCTAATCTCTCCACTGCACCTTCACGGAAGTTATATCCTTAGACCTCAACTTTCGAACCTACCGCTCCAAAATGGCCACCGGCTCCACATCATAAGTCATATCACTATCCAACAGAACCATGTTGAAGTCCAAAACATGGGACGGATTGCCAAAATACTTCCGGAGCATAGAAACATGAAACACCGGATGCACACTCGATAAGGTGGGTGGCATGGCAAGCTTATAAGCCACCTCCCCTATCTGTTGAAGTATCTCAAAAGGCCCAATGAACTGGGGGCTCAACGTGCCCCTCTTTCCAAACCTCATAACACACTTCATGGGTGATACCTTTAATAGAACCTTCTCCTCGACCATGAAAGACACATCACAGACCTTCTTGTCAACATAGCTCGTCTGCCCAGACTGCATCGTGCGAAGCCGCTCCTTAATAAATTTCACCCAAGAGCCTAGCCTCTCTTGGCTCAAACCATCCTACCGGATATCTACACCGCCTCCCATATAAAGCCTCGTACGGAGCCATCTGAATACTCGACTTATAACTGTTGTTATATGCAAGCTCCGCAAGCGGCAGAAACTGGTCCCATGAACCCCCAAAATCAATGACACAAGCGCGTAACATGTCCTCCAATATCTAGATAGTGCGTTCGGATTGTCCATCCATTTGAGGGTGAAAGGTTGTGCTCAACTCAACCTGAGTACCCAACTCTCGATGCACGGCCCTCTAAAACTGTGATGTGAATTGGGTGCCTCTGTCTAAAATGATGGAAACTGGGACACCATGAAGGAGAACAATCTCTCGAATGTAAATCTCAGCCAACCGCTCCGAAGAGTAAGTAGTACCAACAGAAATAAAATGCGCGGACTTGTTCAGCCGATCCACAATGACCCAAATAACATCGAACTTCCTCGAAGTCCGTGGGAGCCCAACTACGAAATCCATTGTGATCCGCTCCCACTTCTACTCTGGGATCTCTAACCTCTGAAGCAAGACACCCGATCTCTGATGCTCATACTTAACATGCTGACAATTGAAACACTGAGCCACAAATCCAACTATATCATTCTTCATCCTCCTCCACTAATACTGTTGTCTCAGATCCTTGTACATCTTCGCGGCACCCGAATGGATGGAATACCGCGAGCTGTGGGCCTCCTCAAGAATTAACTCCCGAACTCCATCCACATTGGTCACACATATCCAGCCCTACATCCTCAACACGCTATGATCACCAACAGTCACATCTCTAGCATCACCTCGCTGAAACCCGTCCTGAAGAACGAGAAAGTGGTGGTCATCATACTGACGCTCCCTGATACGGTCATAAAGAGAAGACTTAGAGACCACACAAGCTAATACCCGACTCGGCTCCAAAATATCCATTACGACAAGCTGGCTAGCTAAGGCCTAAACATCCAATGCCAAAGGTCTCTCTACTGCTGGAAGATATGCTAAGCTCCCCAAACTCTCCGCCCGGCGACTCAAGGCATTGACCACCACATTGGCCTTTTCGGGATGGTACAAAATGGTGATATCATACTCTTTAAGAAGATCCAACCATCTCCACTGACGTAAATTAAGATCCTTATGCTTAAACAGATGTTGCAGACTTTGTTGATCAGTATAGATCTCACAATGAACCTCGTACAAATAGTGCCGCCAAATCTTTAAGGCGTGAACAATAGCTGCTAACTCAATATCATGGATAGGATAGTTCTCTCATGAGGGTTAAACTAGCGTGAGGCATAGGCAATCACCCTACCCTCCTGCATCAGAACATATCTAATACCTATCCGCGAGGCATCATAATCACGGTGTAAGAACCTGAAGCTGATGGCAGAACTAAAACTGGATTCGTGGTCAAAGAAGTCTTGAGCTTCTGAAAGCTCTCCTCGCACTCATCTGACCACCTGAACGGAGCACCCTTTTGGGTCAATCTGGTCAAGGGTGATGTAATATATGAAAAACCCTCCACAAAACAATGGTAATAGCCCGCCAAACCAAGAAAGCTCCTAATTGCCATGGCTAAGGACGGTGTAGGTCAACTTTGCACCGCCCCTATCTTCTTCGGATCCACTAAATACCTTCACCGGACACTACATGCCCCAAGAACGCCATTGAACTGAGCCAAAAGTCACACTTGGAGAACTTTGCATAAAGTTTCTCCTCCCTAAGTCTCTGCAACACACTCTCAGATGATGAGCATGCTCCTCCTGGATACGAGAGTACACCAGGATGTCATCAATGAATACAATAACGAATGAGTCAAAATAGGGCTAAAATAAATTCATCAAATACATGAACGTTGTTGGGGCATTGGTCAACCCAAACGACATCACCATGAACTCATAATGGCCATATCGGGTCCTAAAAGTTGTCTTGAGAATATCCGAATTCCAAATCTTCAGGTGGTGATACTCAGACCTCAAACCAATCTTGGAGAACACCCTCGCTCCTTGAAGTTGGTCAAATAGATCATCAATACGAGGCAAAGGATACTTTTTCTTGAATGTGACCTTGTCCAACTGCCTGTAGTCAATGCATATCCTCATGGAACCATCCTTCATCTTCACAAATAGAACCGGTGCACCCCAAGGTGACACACTAGGCCGAATAAACCCCTTATCAAAGAGTTCTTGAAGTTGTTCTTTTAACTCCTTCAACTCCGCCGGTGCCATACGATATGGTGGAATAGAAATGGGCTGAGTTTACGGCACCATATCAATACCAAAATCAATGTCCCTGTCAGGCAGCATGCCCGACGGGTCTGCAGGAAATACATCCAGAAAATCACGCACCATAGGAGAAGGATCAATGGCAGGAGTCCCTGCACTAACCTCTCTCACAAAATCCAAATAGGATCAACCCTTATCAACCATACGTTGAGCCTTTAAGTATGAAATCACCCTACTAGGTACATAGTCTATAGAACCGCTCCACTCAACCCTCGGCAACCTCGACATAGACAACGTCACGGTTAGTGTGAAAATATAGAACACCATGACATGGAGATAACCAATCCATACCTAATATCACATCAAAATCAACCATACAGAGCAGCAAAAGGTCCACTCGGGGTCTCCAGACCCCCAATAATCACCACACATGACCAATATACGCGGTCCACAACAATAATATCGCCCACATGAGTAGATACATGGACATATGAGACTATACAGGCATATCCAGAAAATAAGTGAAATACAAGGAAACATATGAATAAGTGGAACTAGGATCAAACAATACCGAGGCTTCTCGGTGGCAAACTGAGACAATATTTTTAATCATAGCATCTGAAGCAATGGCATCTGGTCTGGAAAGGAGGACATAGAAACGGTCCCGGACGCCCCCTGATCGGCCTCCCCCTCTCGAGCGACCCCTGGCTGACTGAGCTCCACCCTTAGCTGGGTGGGTGGGTCGTGGAGGAACTGGTGTTGAAGCCGCAAGTTGACTCCTTTGCTGAGATGAACCTCCTGAAAGGCAGGGACAATACCTCTTAATATGATCCTCTCCACGCTCAAAGCAACCTCACCCTGCAAATGGCGGTGGGGACTGAAGGGAACCCCGAGCACTGGAATAACTGCTAGAAGGTCCTGACACAAATGAACCCTGAGATGATGGTGCATGAGACGAAATCTGAGCTAGTAGTGCACCAAATGATGTTTGTCCCTACTGATAACCATGGGGCCCATAAGCGGATGATGCACCCCGGTGCACTGGGCAAGCCATATGAGATGGCCTGAAAGGATGACCTCCACCGTGCTGGAACTGACCCCAGAAGGAGAACCACTAAATCCACCCTGACCACGAGGCCTTTTGGCCTCTCTCTCACCCCGCTCCTGACTGCGAACCATCTCAATCTGTCGAGCAATTCGAAAACCTCATCAAAATTAGCACCAAACACTCTCTCTCTGGTCATAAGCAATCATAGTTGATAAGTGACGCCATCTATAAACCTCCTGATCCTCTCCCTGTATGTGGGAACCAACCAGATAGCATGACGGGCCAACTCTGAGAACCGCATCTCATACTGTGTCACAGACATATCACCCTAACGAAGATGATCAAACTGTCTGTGCAACTCCTCTCTACCGAACTAAGGCACGAACTTCTCGAGAAAGATAACGGAGAACTGCTGCTAAGTAAGGTGTGATGCGCCAACTAGCCTACGTCTCTCGTAAGCCTCCCACCAACTGAATGCTTCCACATAGAACTGGAAAGTAGTGAACGAGACCCTACTAGTCTCCAGAATACCTGTTGTACGGAGTATCCTCTGACACTAATCCAAGAAACCCTCTGCATCATGTCCCTCTTCACCAATGAAAGATGGAGGTTTGAGTCTCCCGAACCTCTCCAATTTACGCTAATCATCCTCAGGCATAGCAGGAACCACATAGTCCTGTGCAACTACAACCGGCTAGGCTGGTGGTTGTCACGCCCCAAACCTGGGGAGGCGTGGCTGACACCCGAAGTCGTGCTGGCCCAAGCGAACCACTTTGTAACTCATGATTGTTGTACCAAAACTACAAGATACATAAGTCAAGTTGTCTGAACTCATTTATTTTGTAACTATCATGGGCCAACATGGCCACAACTCATATTGTACAACTATAAGTTGGAAAACATTGTATCAGCGAACCATCATTCTTAACATATGAATATATATATATATATATATATAAAGCCTCTAAGATTACTCGACATCAAATGGGACAGGGCCCTGACCTAACCAAATGTTTGTAGCATAACTCTGACACGATGACTTATAGACTCGGCTGCACCCCATATGATATAGAGTTTTACCAATCCTTCGTTGAATTCTAACCTCGTCAACTATGAGGGCTCATCAATTTGATTACCTATATATGCATACATGAATGCAGCGTCCACAACAAAAAGGATGTCAGTGCGAATAATGTACTGAGTATGTAAGACAACAAAATAATTAAAAGTTGAAACTGGATTGATAATACAATAACTGAAAGTAACTGGGAGTCAAAGATAATCTTAAGATATGCTTACCTGTTAATACTGACTAAACTCTCTCAATATAGTAAGTAAAATAGATGTTCGGCCTTATAGGTCTCGGTATATATAACTGCTCTGCCGTAGTAGGCTAGCTCATAGGCGCTCGGCCTTACTAGGCTCTATATCTCGGCCATTCTGGGCTCACTCATAGGCGCTCGGCCACACTAGGCTCGGTATATAGCTTACCATCTGATCAGAGGTTGCCCAATAGGGGCCTTCCCATCGATTATAACTCGATGGTGGTGAAAATACTATAATACTATATACATATAGACTCTCTACTCTCTTGGCTGAAAGAAAACAAAATTAAAATTAATAAGAAGTCCCCATAAGGGAGAATACTGTAACTTGTGAGACTAGGATAATGTACATAAGTTCAAGAATACAAACTTCTTTTTATGCCTCGTTGTCAAACTCATATAGTTACGGGATCATGCCAAAATGAAGGAAATGTTTAGCCTTAACATACTTGTATGATCTTTTCCTTATTACTCAACCAAGCTCAACACAACTTCTTGCATCTACAATAAGTGAAATTATATTGTTGTTAACATATAATGTCATACCATCGTATTTGGCTAGTCGTATAGCTTAAGGAAAATCGGGCAGCAACTCCCCTATTTTTAATACCTCCCAACAACCACTAAGGGTCATCAACATCCCAACAACAACTATAACCAACAATAGCAACAACAACAATATAATCCAATTTGAGTTTCTCCGATTATCTTAACAATCATATTGAGCGGCAAGCTCATTTTTACTCATAACAAGACATATATTGAATCCAACTCTTATTCCATAAATTAGTTTACAAGCTTCAGAACATCATACTTATATGTACCATATTACTTCTAGTTTAAAACATCAACAAAATGCCTTCCAAAACAGTCTCAGACGTCTAGCACCTTAATGTTTATCGTCGATCACTTATTTTTCATATTTTCTTCTTCAATCAACTTAATTAACACCTAGGAAAGCTTAAACACATGAGTCACAACATTATGAAATTATTTCTCATAATTTTCAGCCACCACAAACCATATATTTAGCCACAAAACAGCCCAACCAAAGAGACAACCATATCCCATGTTCTTTCAAGTGCTATCCTGTGATTTTTCACTCAAACAACACAACCAACAGAAGATTAACCTTAGGAACAATCAAGAAGATGTTATACATACCTTGGACATCATCTATAACTAGAAACCCATATCAACTTAGCTCACAATAGCCCTCAAGCAAACCACAACACCTTAGAAGCATTCTCTTGTAGTCTTTAACATCTTTGATGATGATTGTAGTTGGTGTATCCTTGAGTTTGGTTCTTGTGATCTTGAGATATGTTAGGGATTATTTTGGAGATATTGAGAGTGGTTTTTGGCGTAAGTTTTCTGTATTGTTGACGAGATATAAGGGGATAAGACCACTGCCTCAATTCTCCAAACAGGTGGGTAAGTTTCCTGCTTGGTAGCTTGAGCAGTGCCACTTCGGACACTTGTATCTCTCTACTCCGATTTCGTATTGGCAAACGATTTGCAGCATTGAAAACTAGACACATAGGGATATAATTCAATATAAATATCTCCATGTATCTCTCAATATATTTTGAGAAAACTGCATGGCAACTTGGCCTATAAACCTGCCAGTTTCTCCGAAGTGCGGCAATGTGACTTGGCGACCCTACTTTAAAAATCCATATTTCTCTATCCCGATGTCGTATGAATAAATGGTTTGGACCATTGGAAACTATGTTCCAAGAAATTTAATTTGGTATATGATATTTCCCATAAAGACCTCATATAGAACATATAATGTAATCCTCAAAACGCTTCATTACAAGGCAAATCCTTAGTCGGTTTTTCCGCAACTTAAATCTGATTTTTCCCAAACTTTATACTTCATATCCAAACATCATATATAGTCATATAACGACTTTAAAATCATTTAAATCATGATTATCAAGTCTCATATTTATCTTAACTTACTTAAGACTTCGGTAAACCTTTCTTATCCTTGTACAAGGATTTCGTCCTTTCAGAGTTTACATTAGATAATCCTATAATGACAGTGACTTATGAAGTACGGGGTGTTACAACATTAAATCACTTTATATACTTTTATAGGATCTCATTTTCGAGCTGAAAGTAATTGACTTACGACATACTTTCGCGTACAAAAATATGGGGTGTAACATCTTCCCCTCCCCCCCCCCTTGGAACATTCGTCCTCGAATGTTTACTGATGTGCTTATTAGTCTCATAATATATAACTCTTGTGAATACTTTAATAATGTACTTACCATCTACAAAATTGTTCGATGAATAAATTCAAAGACCAAGGCATTCCCCCATTTAGGCCTCTTCTCACATCACAACTTGTGATCAAAATTCTTCCAATCTCGTAACTTTGACTACCTTTTGTGATGTAGCATGTATGACTCTGTCCTTTTATGTGAGAATTTTCTATATTTTTTCTTTTCTCCGCCTTTTTTCCAATCTCTTAGCCTACTTTGTGAACATATACAGAACTATGACAAGATGTCCCTCGCAGCATATATAGGTGTACTGAAGTTCTTTGCTTGATACTTTGCCGAACTTACGACTATTGCTATATTTTGTTTCCTACCGTTGGCTATCTGTCCTTACGGATTTAGCGCATCTAAGTAGGTAATATCGTACTACAACACTTACTTCGGTTTATTATCACCAAGTTATGCTACCCAACTCCAGGTTACTCTTTCACTACTTATCCCATATATATAAATCTATGTCATTTAATGCTTCCTTATTACTGTTCATCTAAAGTATGTTATTATAACCTCGTCTCATACTTTGGAATTTTCATCCATCTATTGTTGATTCACCTTAATGTTTATCTATATATACCACTAACAACTTGAGACCTCTTACATAATACATTGTCACTAAAGCTCACGTCTCATCGGAGAACATCTGAAATGATTTTCCCGATCCACCTAGGGGTGAAACAATACTTCAATAACCGTATTGCATAGCATCCCAGCGTGATTTACCTTATGCGGTATTCTAATCTTGTACAATTCATGAAATCCCTTTTCTTTGAATCATTACTAATCAAGGCCTAAATGTCATCCTCTTATCTATCACAATTACACTCTTATTCGACCACTAGGGCAGCATTCCATCTCTTCTAAATTCTCCTAATCTTAAACTCCTCTGAGTTCACTCATGCTATACTAAGCTTTTTATAACTTATGGAAACCATTCGCTCTCTTGTTGTGATGGGTTTAATTCCAAGGACTTACCTATTCTCGTCACCTTCTCACTCACCTTTTCTTATCTTTACTCCTTCTACCTACAATCTTGTCTCTTTACCATACTTTAGCTTGCGAACTACACATATATATTTATACTACTCAAATCTTCCTTTAAATTGCTAGCATCAAAGATTTCCTTTTGTTCCTTTTCAGTTGTCTTTAAATGTAAGCAATGACTTTTCCTTGTCATTCTGCCCTTGTTGCATGAATACTTGGCTAATCTTGTTGCCCACAAGTACTGGAATTCCCGTAACTCATATGATCTCAAATATCACCTTTGCTTTTTTTACTTCCCGTTCATTAGCCATGATGGTGCCACTTTCGTATGGAGTGTATACATCATTTTAGTGAGACTATTGTTACCAGATCATTTCTTCTTTATGTCATTATGCTTAAGTTAAAGCCTTCTTCCCTTTTTCAACAGCTAGTCTTTCTGTGTAGTACTTAAGGAGACCTTATGGATCTTGTTAAGTTGCGAGTTTGTTATATTGTATACTCGAAGGAATTTTCGATGTTCTTACTCGCTTACAAATATCCTTAGTTACATACTCTGTGCCTGCTCGTAGGGTTACTTCCAAACTCAAATTTTGGTTGTCTCCTTAGTGGCACTATATTTTCGTAACACTTATATGATACCTTTAATTATCCCAACTCTTATCTGATTTTTTTTCTTTTCAACAATTGAGATCTCATATCTGCGAGACTGAATTCCATATGCTGGGGTTCAATACATTTATCTTGCACGATCTGTTGATTTATTTGTATCCTCTTGTCCAACCATAACTAGACTCTTCCTGAATCAACTGCTAACTACTTAATGGTCCATTCTCATATCTATATTCTGTGTAATCTCTCTTGGGTTATATCCTTTATCTTAATACCTCTCAATCAAAAACACCTCGGGGGAACCCTTACTGCTTCTCCCCAGTGTCGTGCTTGCATAATATTTTGAAATCGTAACATATCTGTAGGATTTGAATAATGCAATCTCGTTCTGTTCGCCTTTTTACTGCATTCTTCCTTTACTATTCCATAGTTACCTCTTCTTATTTGGCATTTTTTTTCCTTTTCATATCTTCACTAACATCTTACTCGCCTTGCGGTAACCCTTCTATACCAGGGATGATTGAATTTCTTACGCACAAGGATGACACTTAGTGTAACTGGAACAATTAGTCCCTAAGCTTAACTCTGCTCATCATGCTTGCTTTAAAAACGTCTTCCTGGATGAACTTTAAAGGTCATTCTTCTGTTGTCTATTCTATTATTTCTGAAACGCGATCTCTGAATTCTCACGATGTCGACTATTATCAAATCTTCTGATCCCTAATTCATGTTCACTATATCTTGTTCATTATCCCATACTAATTTCTATTACTCTAGGGGTCTAACGTTTCCTTCTGGTAATCACGTTGGAGTCACCAACTCAATTTTCAAAATGAGGATATGAATTTATGGCTTATACTCTTTTATTGCCTCAAGGCCTGTCACCTCTTGTCTTTTCCTTCACGTGACAATAGACTCTATTACCGAGCCATATTTTGATTTACCGTTATCATACATTTATCACATCTTAATCATAATGCTTCATTCACTCTCTTCTTATTCTCGGCTAATAGTTTTTGTCTATTACTTTATTCTGAAAACTTTAGCAGAATGTTCTTTCACTTTTAGCTCCCCTTGCTTCTTCTCACTGGCTCTTCGGAATGCCTAACATTCCCCCTTTGTTTTACTCGAGGCTGGAGTCATACTAAGGTAAATATTTATCCATACGCTTCTTCACCTTGCTTCTTTTACTTGCTGAAACTTGTGTATACCTTTCGATTCTCTTCATACTTTTTACTATACAAGTGGATAGGTATTCTTGCCTTAGAATCCTTATCAAGAAGCTTACACATCTTAGTACACCCATGATCTGCTGAATACCTCACATTTACTCAGCATAAGCATGATGCAAAATCGAGTTCCTCTGACTCAACTCTTCCATAACCACATTCAATCTCTTACCAATTGTCTTTCTGGATGTAGGTATCGTTGTATTACGAATAAAATAGAATTTAGGAGTTCGAATTCTTACAACTGAGTTCTACCACACGATCTAGAGTAAGAAGAAAGAGTGAAAGTCCTAAATGCCCTGTAGCCTACTGCTTATAAGTGTGGTGCACAACACACCCATAAACAAGACTCTACTAGACACAACTTGTAGACTCCCTAGGACATAATTGCCCTGATACCACTTTGTCACGCCCCAAACCTGGGGAGGCGTGGCTGGCACCCAGTGTCGTGCTGGCCCGAGCGAACGACTTTGTAACTCATGATTGTTCTACCAAAACTAGAACATACATAGGTCAAATTGTCTGAACTCATTTCATTTGTAACTATCATGGGCCAACACCCACAACTCATATTGTACAACTATAAGTGGGCAAACACTGTATCAGCGAACCATCGTTCTTAACACATGCATATATATATATATATATATATATATATATATATATATATATAGGCTGTCAAGGCCTCTGACATACTGTACATACTGAACATGTGTGTCTACAAAGCCTCTAAGATTATTTGACATCAAATGGGACAGGGCCCCAGCCTAACCATACCTTTGTAGCATAACTTTGTCACAATGACTTATAGACTCGGTTACACTCTGGCTGAAGTGGAGTCTTACCAATCCTTCGTTGAATGCTAATCTCGTCGACTATGAGGGCTCATCAAACTGATTACCTATACTTGCAGGCATGAATGCAGGGTCCACAACAAAAAGGACGTCAGTACGAATAATGTACCGAGTATGTAAGGCAACGGAATAATTGAAAGTTGAAACTGAATTGATAATACAATAACTGAACGTAACTGGGAGTCAAAGATAATCTGAAGATATGCTTACCTCCTGATATTGACTCAACTCTCTCAATATAGTAAGTAAAATAGATGTCCGGCCTTATAGGGCTCGGTATATATAACTACTATGCCGTAGTAGGCTCACTCATAGGCGCTCGACCTTACTAGGCTCTGTATCTCGACCATTCTGGGCTCGCTCATAGGCGCTCGGCCACAGTAGGCTCGGTATATAACTTACCATTTGATTAGAGGATGCCCAATAGAAGCCTCCCCATCGATTATAGCTCGATAGTTGTGAAAATACCGTAATACTGTATACATATAGGCTCTCTTCTCTCTTGGCTGAAAGAAGACAAAACTAAACTGAATATGAAGTCCCGATAAGGGAGAATACTATAACTTGTGAGACTAGGATAATGTACATAAGTTCAGGAATACAAACTTCTCTTTATGCCTCGTTGTCAAACTCATGTAGTTATGCCAAAATGAAGGAAAAGTTTAGACTTAACATACCTGTATGATCTATTCCACATTACTCAACCAAGCTCAACACAATTTCATGCATCTACAACAAGTGAAATTATATTGTCGTTAACATATAATGGCGTACCATCGTATTTGGCTAGTCGTATGGCTTAAGGAAAATCGGGCAGCAACTCCCCTATTATTAATACCTCACAAAGAACACTAAGGGTCATCTACAGCCCAACAACAACAACTATAACCAACAATAGCAACAACAACAATATAATCCAATTTGAGTTTCTCTGATTACCTTAACAATCATATTGAGCGGCAAGCTCATTTTTACTCATAACAAGACATATATTGAATCCAACTCCTATTCCATAAATTAGTTTAAAATCTTCATAACATCATACTTATATGTACCATATTACTTCTAGTTTAAAACATCCACAAAATGCCTTCCAAAACAGCCTCAGACGTCTAACACCTTAATTTTTATCGTCGATCACTTGTTTTTCATATTTTCTTCTTCAATCAACTTAATTAACACCTAGAAAAGCTTAACCACAGGAGTCACAACATTATAAAATTATTTCTCATAATTTCCAGCCACCACAAACCATATATTTAGCCACAAAATAGCCCAACCTAAGAGACAACCATATCCCATGTTCTTTCAAGTGCTATCCTGTGGTTTTTCACTCAAACAACACAACCAACAGAAGATTAACCTTAGGCACAATAAAGAAGATGTTATACATACCTTGGACATCATCTATAACTAGAAAACCCATATCAACTTATCTCACAATAGCCCTCAAGCAAACCACAACACCTTAGAAGCATTCTCTTGTAGTCTTTAACATCTTTGATGATGATTGTAGTTGTTGTATCCTTGAGTTTGGTTCTTGTGATCTTGAGATATGTTAGGGATTATTTTGGAGATCTTGAGAGTGGTTTTTGGCTTAAGTTTTCTGTATTGTTGACGAGATATAAGGGGATAAGACCACCGCCTCAATTCTCCAAACAGGTGGGTAAGTTTCCTGCTTGGTAGCTTGAGCAGTGCCACTTCGGACACTTGTATCTCTCTACTCTGATATCGTATTGGCAAACGGTTTGCAGCATTGAAAACTAGACACATAGGGATATAATTCAATAAAAGTATCTCCATGTATCTCTAAATATATTTTGAGAAAACTGCATGGCAACTTGGCCTATAAACCTGCCAGTTTCTCCGAAGTGCGGCAATGTGACTTGGCGACCCTACTTTAAAAATCCATATTTCTCTATCCCGATGTCGTATGAATAAATGGTTTGGACCATTGGAAACTTCCAAGAAATTTAAAGTGGTATATGATATTTCCCATAAAGACCTCATATAGCACATATAATGTAATCCTCAAAACGCTTCATTACAAGGCAAATCCTTAGTCGGTTTTTCCGCAACTTAAATCTGATTTTTCCCAAACTTTATACTTCATATCCAAACATCATATATAGTCATATAACGACTTTAAAATCATTTAAATCACGATTATCAAGTCTCATATTTATCTTAACTTACTTAAGACTTCGGTAAACCTTTCTTATCCTTGTAGAAGAATTTCGTCCTTTCAGAGTTTACATTAGATAATCCTATAATGACAGTGACGTATGAAGTACGGGGTGTAACAACATTAAATCACTTTATAGACTTTCAAAGAGGATATCATTTCCGAGCATACATCAATTGACTTACGACGTACTTTCGCGTACAAAAACATGGAGTGTAACAGTGGTGCACCCGGTTTCTAGATTCCTTGTATAACTTGCTCGGGTGTGCGGGCGGCGGGAGTCTGAGTACCTCCCCCGTTCTAAGAAGTGGTTGCAGCCATTGAAATAGAAGCGCATGAGCAAGGCCAGTACACACTGACAAGATCTGAGCTAAGGCCTCTTGAAGGCCTAGAATCATGATGGGCACAGGTGGTGCCTGAGTTGGTCCTGCTGGAGCATCCATAACTGGGACATGGTCCTGGTCTGGGGAAACTGTTGGAGCTGCAGGTACTGCCCCAGCTGTTGTGCAGGCTGCACCTCTGCCCACTACCACGACCTCTACCGCGGCCTTGGCCTCTCGCGACCCTAGCTGGTGGTATTGGCGGTTGGCCCTCCTGTCAGGTAGTGGGAGTCCTCACCATCTGTGAGAGAATGAAACAACAGAAGTTTAGTTACCAGAATCAACAGATTCGCACGATAAGAATTCAAGAATGTGGGATTTTCCTAAAGGTTCTACAGCCTTTCAAATATAAGTACGGACGTCTCCATACCGATTCACAAGACTCTACTAAATCCTCTCATGACTCGTGAGACCTATGTAACCTAGGTTCTGATACCAACTTGTCACGACCCAAAACCTAACATGCTGTGATGGCGCCTATGCTAGAACTAGGCAAGCCTGAATTCAACAATTCTTTCCAATACAGTAAAAACATCTTTTTGAAATAATAGCAGAAAGATTTAACATTTAAATAAAAGCCCTTTTTAAAAATAGAATTTATCCAAAATACGATACAACCATCCCAATAATCAGGGGGTCACTGAGTACATGAGCGTCTAATAATCGGAGCATAGTCGACAACAGTATTTATAAAAATAAACTCAAAATACAAATAAACTAAGGAAGCGAAATCAAGGTCCGCAAACGTCCTGCAACTACCTCGATAGTCCCCGACTCCAAATGTCGACTTTAGCAGCCACCACTATGATCAGAAATGCCTTGATCTGCACACAAGGTGCAGGGAGTAACGTGAGTACACCAACTTAGTAAGTAACAAGTCTAAACTACGGACTGAAGATAGTGACGAACTCAACCGGTGCAAATAACATGAAATAAATGTACAAAAACGTAAACATGCTCTTAAGGCAATTTAGGCAATTCATAACCGGAAATAAAGTAGTGTCGTACAGAGTAATGAAAATAACTCTACTATCACTACATGCCAATACAAATATTGTAAATGATGCACCATGGTATCAGCCTCAAATGCCCTCACTCTCGATATCTCAACCACTCAGTACTGTATATGGCTCATGCGGCCTAGGGAAGATCCATCCCGGAATATATATACAACACTGACCGTAGGTCACCCAGTACCGAGGAATAAGGGCAATCCAGCCCTGTGGAGAAGATCCATCTCCAAGAAAACAAGTACTTCGGACAAGATCCATGTCCAGGGAAGATTCATCCTTCAATCATATCAACTGCGCTCACTAGGGGTGTGTTACAGACTCCGAAGAGGCTCCTACAGCCCAAGCGTTATCATAATCATCAATATAACCACTGCGACGTGCAGTCCAATCCCATAGTTGTCACTCACACTCAGGCTCTCGGCCTCACTCAGTCATCAATCTCTCCAGTTTCACCCACGGGCTCACAATGTCATGAAACAAATCCGGAAATATAATATGATAAGTCACTAATTAACTAAGGCTGGGATATGAAAATGAATGAACATGACTGAGTACAGAATATAAATGAAAATAGTGAGATGACAGCAAGAAATGACCACTAAGGGTCCCAAAAATACCGACAATAAAGCCTAAACATGATATCTAGCATGAGTTTATAACTCAATTACTTTATCACATGATGAAAACATGGATATCAACATGTTAGATTCACTATGGTGCCATGGAATCACCAGGGTCACAATTCTCATGGTGCACGCCCGCACGCCCGTCACTTAGCATGTGCGTCACCTCAATACCAATCACATAACACATAATTTGGGGTTTCGAACCCTCAGAACCAAGTTTGGAAGTGTTACTTACCTCAAACCAAGCAAAATCCAACTCTGAAACGCCTTTGCCTCTCAAATTAACCTCCAAACGTCTCGAATCTAGCCACAAGCAATACAATACGATCAATATATGCTAAAGGAATCAATTCCACAAGAAAAATACCAAATTATAGCCAAACACCGAAATTGGCCTGAACCTGGCCCCCAGGCCCACGTCTCAAAATTTGACAAAAATCACAAAATCCGAAAGCCCATTCATTCACGAGTCTATCCATACCAAACTTACTTAAATCCGATAACAAAATCTCATTCAAAACCTCAAAAATCTAACTCAAGGGTTCTTCCTCTTTTTTCCCAAATTTCTCACACCAAATCACAATATAGATGATAAAACCAAAGATGTAATCATGGAATTTAACCAAAACCAAGTAGAAATCACTTAACCCGTTCAACTCCACGAAAATCCCTTCAAGAATTTCCCAATTTCGTGTTCTCTAGCTCAAAATATGAAAATGGGTTCAAACCCTCGTTTTTTAAATTAATACTATATGCACAGATTTCCTTCTTCACGAACGCGACTGTCCTCTCGTGTTCGCATAGGCCAACTTAGACTGCCTCCCAGTTATCTCTTCGCCAACGCGGTCAATGCTTCGCGAACACGAAGCTTTACAAGCTCAACTCATCGCGAACGCGTCCCATACATCACGAACGCGTTGAACAAAGACTTGGGGTCCCCCACTGCCTCACTCCTCTTCGCGAACGCGGCACCACTCACGCATTCGCGATGCACACACTGCCCTACCCTTCGTGTTTGTGTCCTCTCCTTCGCGAACGCGTAGAACAAAAGCTCTCCACCTCAGAAACACTCTTCGTGAACGCGAGGACCCTCTCGCGATCGCGAAAGAGGAAACCAAAAACAAAATGCTGCAGCAGATAAACCATCTCACCAAGGCAAAAAATGATCTGTTAACCACTCGAAACTCGCCTGAGGCCCTCGATACCTCAACCAATTATGACAACAAGTCATATAACCCCCTAATAATTTAGTCAAACCTTTGAATCGCTCAAAACAACATCAAAACACCAAATTACACCCGGATTCAAGCCTAAGATCTTCTAAACTTCTGAATTCTATAAACGACGCCGAAATCTATCAAACCACATCCGATTGACCTCAAATTTTACACACACGTCAAAAATGATACCACGGACATACTCAAACTTCTGGAATTTCATTCCGACCCCGATACCAAAATTTCCATTGCCGACCAAAATCGTCAAATTTCTAACTTTGCCAATTCAAGCCTAATTCTGCTATGGACCTCCAAATCACATTCCGAACGCGCTTCTAAGTCCAAAATTACCTAATGGAGCTAACAAAACCATCAAAATTCAAATCCGAGATCGTTTACACATAAGCCAATATCCAGTTGGCTTTTCCAACTTAAGCTTCTAATAAAGAGACTAAGAGGGTGCTTGGCTAAGCTTATACGCTGGTCAAACTGGCTTATAAACTCTTTTTAGCTTATCTACGCGTTTGGTAAAATTAAAAGTTCTTGTAAGTTAAGTGCTTATAAGCCATAAATATGCCAAAAGCCATAAGTTGGTCTCCCCCAACTTATCAAATTTCAGCTTATAAGAACTTTAGGTTTGACCAAAATATTTACTATTTTCCCTAAAATACTTCTTTTTAAAAGAAAACTTTTCATATAGTTTTACTCTATCCCGGTTCTTCAATACATAATAAGTGCTTGTTTCTTCTCTACAAACACTGTGTGCATTATTTAAGATTTTTTTTTCTTAACTTTTGTTAATCTGTACTCCACCCCTTCTAATTTATGATTATATACTTATCATAACATAAATTATATTTATAAAAATAGATATTATCTAATTATTTTTATAATTAAAATAACATGATAAATAGGTAGAATCTATGTAGAATCTAAAATTTTGAAGAAAATAACATTTTTAGTAGTGTAAATTGTTATAAGGACAGTTAAGTCATTTTAAAATAAAAAGATCTTATCAGCACTTTTTAATCAAACAGTTTTAGCTGTTTATTATTAATTTTAGCATTTTTATCCAAACACGTAACTGCTCATTTTTTAAATTAGCTTCATCACTTAAAAGTGTGTTTCAACACCTAATGCTTATCAGCTACTTTGAATCAGCTAAGCCAAACGGGCTCTAAGTGTCTCAATTTCTTCCCAAAATCACTCCGGACTCGAACCAACCAAACCGATACAATATAATACATCTGTAAAGCACAAAAGAAGCAAATCGGTGCTACAACTCTTGAAACGACCGGCGGGGTCGTTACATGCGGTCAACGGGCTTCAGACCTGGGCAGACTTGGAAGTTCACATCTTCTCTATTCCATACGCACAAATACACGACCTAGCTCATTTGTAAAATATCTTTGGCTTATGTTTCAGTTCTTATACTAGAGAAGACAAGTTTTGGAGCTAGGGTTCTTGCACACACACTTGGATCTTGAAGATTTGAAGCTTTTGGTTGAGAATTTCTTACTCATTATTTATGCTCATTTATTTATTTTCTTTCTTTGTATTGAATAGTTAAGTGTGTATTCCAACACTTGAATCTTGCTTATGGAAATATTCATATTTAACGTGTGGATAAATATCTTGTTGTGTTTATGTATTAAATGATTTTTATTTATTATTGAATTGAGTTATTATTTCTTCAATTATTCTTATTCTTTAATGTTTCGAAAGGGATTATCTAACCCTAGGACTCGCCCATTAACTTCGAGTTGATTTTGGAAAAGATAATTTGGGGTTGAGAAAGATTAATTAACATGAACTTGAGGCTTTAACCCTCACTTTATAGATTCTACCTAGGGATAGGATTGAACTACTTGTAGCCATATTTGGGTGTGCTTAATATCTTAATTGTTTTAGGGATAATTCAATTAGGAAGTCTTGTTAGTCTTCGGAAGAAGCTAATATAGAATTATTACCCGAGGCTAATTAACATAAACTCGCTCATATTTGTAAAATCGTGAAATATATTGGGTCCTTACTTGAGTGTAATTCCCGATGCATCTATGTATGTGGTCATTGATCATTTTATTTGCTTTCTAGGTTAGTTTTTATTATCGCATTTAGATAAATATTTTCTCAAAAACATTCTAAGTGTTGCTTAGTATAATAAGTGATAATTCTCTTACATGCCTAATCGCCTACATATTGTTCTCCATGGGATTCGACCCCGACTCACAATTGGGTAAATTATATAGCATGTGACCATGTCCATTTACTTATTAGTAGTGGATTTGGACGCCATCAGTGTCGTGCGGGAGTTAGTAAAACAAACCTTGAACGATGATAAATCCAACAACAAAAGAGAAATATACCAAAAGACACACAAACATTTAATGTGGTTCAGTCAATTGACCTACGTCCACAACGGAGATGAACAATCCACTATATAAAAAGAGAGTACAAAATATCGAGAGAACAACCTCACTAAGAGACAAACACAAGTGACACACTAACACTTGTCCCGTAAAGATTTCTCTCTAAACATGACTCTCAAACCCCGTATGACTACATTGTGGATGCTACTGAATGAGAAAGAAGGATTCTCAATTTATAGAACTCCAAATATTTTTCTACGAGAAAAAAACTAGTCAAATATAAAAAAATTATAATTTTATTTTATAAAATGAAAAATTCAGTTATGATAAATATATTATCATTTCATTCAAGAAATATAAAAAAAATACGATAAGAACAGCAGGACAGCCCTACCATTAAAATCAGCCAAGTGTATGTAACTCGTTGAATTCATTCGATGTTGGTGAATTGGTAAGTGAGGTATTAAAGAATGTCAATTCCATCATGTCCCACCAAAGGTTTTAGACTAGATGTGGCTTAAAAAGTGCATCTTGGTTTGATTTCAGCCCTGTATTTTCGGCTGAGACAAACAAAAACAGGTTCTCAAAGTTCTTTTCATAAAAATTTTTAAAAGAAAATAAAAAAGAAGAAGAAAAAAGAAGAACCTATTCTATTACTATCTTGTTACTTTTGAGTCCCACATCAGCCACCAAGGGGTGGAAGATGGGAATCCTCAAATTTTGAACTAGTTTTTGGTTTGAATTAGATCGTGTCTATATTTTTGTGCTTACCAGTAAATAAATATTATTTTCTCCGTTCACAATAAGTAATTTTTTTTATTGTTTCACACACATTAAGAAATTTATTTTTTTACATTAATTAATTGAATTTGACTATATTAACATTTACTATTTCTTTACATAAACACTCCTAACACATACTTCAATATTATTTACTCTAAGGGCAATGTATGAAAAAAATTATTAATTCAATTTTGAAATATAAAAAAATTACCTATTTTGAATCGCAAGAAAAAAATAAAAAAATCACTTATTCTGAACCGGAGAAAGTAGTAATAAGAATTCAAATAGATGAATTTCCTCCTTAAGCTAACTTTGGGATTATCAGTTGCAATTTTCTTTTATGTGACAAACACTTGCAAAGGCAAAAGCATATACTTGGCTGGCAGTTGGAAATGCTCTTCAAGTTGATGGTAAAATAAAATAACTTTATTTGTACTGTATAAACATTAATTGCGCTTCGGAAAGTTATTTGTCAACAAGTTCCAAGAGGACTAGTAGAAGATTATATTTGTAGCCTGGCAAACTTGTCTTTTTGCTCTGTTTTTTTCCTCAGCTGAATATTAGATGCTGACTTTCCTAAAAAAAGAACGAAATATGGTGACTTTACCACGGTTTACATTATTATGAAAAGAAAAAAGAAGAAACGAATGCGTCAATATTATGGAACATGTAATGAGAAATGGTGGAAATCTGATTTTTCTTTTGTCTTGACCTGATTGATTACACCATAAAAAGGAAAGAAGAAACGAGGAGGAAGTATCCCTTTCCATCACTCCCTTCTCCATCGATGATATATGTCCTAAACTCATTTTATTTTCGTTTGTAACAACAAAGTCACTGAACTATGCCTATTGGACTCAGAAGGTCACTCATCTAGATTTTTCAATTTTTGGATTGTCAAATACATATTTTACCCTCTAAATTATAGATATTTATCTTATTTTTATTTTATTTAAAAGTTTTTAATATTATAATTTTTTTCCTTTTAATTTATATTATGGACTTACCGATAGAATAAATAAATTTTTTTATAAGTTAAAAAATAAAAGTATTTAAGCATCTATAATGTTGGTATAACGAAATAATGAGCATAGTAAAAAATTTAATTAGAATAATTTTTTCATAATAATAATTTTAGTATTAACAACAAAAATTCAAAAATTTATCTACACAATTCAGAATGAAAGAAAATAAAGGTTGTAATATATATATATATATATGTGTGTGTGTGTGTATATATATATATATATATACTCGATGCACGTAATATAAAAATAATTATTTAAATATTTATAATATACATTATATATTCTTGAAAATTATGCTCAATTAAATTATATATATTCCATGCACTCTAAACATATCATATTTTACCCTATATAGATAGTTCCCCTGATTTCCGTTGAAGTAACTTTGTGAGTCGGAAAGTTGGTAGAAACATAATAATATAATTGAGCATAATTTTCAAGAATATATGATGTATATTATAAAAATACATTTATTTAAATAATTATTTTTATATTACGTGGATCGAATATATATTTTACAACCTTTATTTTTTTGTGTATATAAATTTTTGAATTTTTTTTTAATACTAAAATTATTATGAACAAATTATTCTAATTAATTTTTTTACTATGCTCATTATTTTCTTATACCTGCATTATAGATGCTTAAATATTTTTTTATTTTTTTAACTTGTAAAATAAATTATTTATTCTATCGGTAAGTCTATAACATAAATTAAAAGGAAAAAAATCATAATATTAAAAAATTTAAAAAAAATAAAAAAAAGATAATTTTTTATAATTTAGAGGGTAAAATAGGTATTTGGCAATCCAAAAATTGGAAAATCTAGTTGAGTGACCTTATGAGTGTAATAGGCATAGTCCAGTAACTTTGTTATTACAAACGAAAGAAAAATGACTTTAGGACACGATTTGAGATAGTTGAATGATCATTTGAGTAATGAACATTATAAATAGTCGGTGAGAGGAAAAACCTATTAAGACGAAGAAAATGTAATAGATAATAATATTTATACGTATTTGATGTTTATACTGTACTACGGAGTATATTTTTTATATCCTTTTATTTTTCACTTTAACTAAAAGATTTGACAAAAATATTTGATATTTTAAAAGCTATGAAGACATGAATTTTCCTTTCTCATCACGCCTTTACTATTCTAAAACTGTATTGTCGTTTATTATTATTTTAAGGAAGAGATATGTGGATTACTCATATATCATTTATGATTAATGCAGCAACAAAAACAACGACGATTCAGTAACATGTAATTAATGGGTCTGAGAAAGATAGTGACGTAATGCGTATGCAAATTTTACCTTACCCGAGGAAATAGAGAAGTTGTTTCTGTTTCCGAAACAGTCTCGGATCATCAAGAAGACGACATATCACCTAAGTGTCAGAGTGACGCGAAAAAAGACCGATGGGTTAAGTGATGTGGCTATTGCTAAGTGTCAGATGGTGAAGCGCAAAGCAACTCAAGCCAAAATATGTTTTTCTTTTTCTTTTTCTGAGAAGTTAAAAGATGAAAAAAGAAAAGCACTAGGACCCTCCAAGTTCACTATGGCGTTCTGTCTGTTGTCTTCCTCTCCTTCTATGTTAGAATGTTTTCTCTTATTACTCTTTCTTTCTTTTTTAATACGTTTTTGATGATTAATGCAATTAATTAATTTATTTTACTTAGGGTGTCAAATCCTTAAAGAACATATTATAAGAACCTCCTATAATACTAACTTAGCATTAAGGGCGTATATAGGTCGGGTTGGTTCGGATCTTTTAATTATCAAAATCAAACTAATAGTGTCAGATTTTTAAATTTATAAACCAAACTAAACCAACAATGGATTTTTCAATCTCGGTTTTCTCGAGTTTTTTGTTTTTTTTTTCCCCAGTAAAGTCTTCATAGCATAAAATATGTAACTTGTGCTCCAAATATTTCTTAAGTCCTAGTAAAATACAACTATATAATGTATTTTTCAAGTAACTAACACAATAATATGAGATAAGTCATAGCATTATACTAAAATATTCAATAACAAAGATAAAATAGTAAAATTACATAAAATAAATATTGCTAATTAATAAGCCATAATAAAAATAAACATAATCTAAAAATACGATATAGATCATGCTAAAATAAATATAGCTAATAAGTACTAAAGATAAACTAAGTAATGCATTTTCATTATAAACCAATGTAAAACTAAACTAATTATCCAACACTATCGTCATTCCTAGTATTGATTGAATTTCTTTTGTTAGCATTAGTCTTGATTTGAATTTTGTTTGAGTTACTACATTTATGGGCTTTAAAATTTATTTACCATTCAAGAATGTTAAGTCTAAACTTGAAATAATACGTTAAAAAATAAAACTGTAAAAAAGTTTAAGAAATATTTATAAATTACATTACATAAATATTTTTATGTATAAAATATTTTTAAAAACTATATAAATGTACTATCGGGTTGGTTTGGTTTCGGTTTGACTTTTCTTAATTAAAACCAAACCAAATCAATTATGATCAGATTTTATTTTCCAATACCAAACTAAATCAAATCAAACCACATCAGAATTTTTTTCCGATTTAACTCGAATAATTGATTTAGTGAGATTTATCGATTTTTTTGTACACCCTTAGTTAGCATAGCTAAGAGATAAAATAAGCTAAACAATTATATAAGAATTAACGAAGATTAAATAAGAAAAGCAAATGTGGAGGGGCATAGCATATGCAAACACCGGATTATAAGGAGTCAAAGGCGTACAACTTTGAAAAAGTTCAGACTTTGACATGCTAATAATAATAATAATAATTATTATTATTATTATAATAATTATAATAATAATACTCCCTCCGCTTCATATTAAATGAGGTAGTTTGACTCGATACGAACTTTAAGGAAAACAAGAAAGACTTTTGAAATTTGTGGTCTTAAAAGCTTAAGGAGTAAAGCTTTGTGGGGCCATGACTTTTGTGTGGTTATAAAAACCTATCATTAAGGGTAAAATGGATAAAATGAGGAGTTTAAAGTTGAATTATTTCTAAATTTAGAAATGTGTCATTTATTTTGGAACAGACTAAAAAGAAAAGTACCTCATTTAATATGAAACGGAGGGAGTAATAATCATAAAAATAACAACAATAACAATAATAATAATAATAATATATAATAATAATAATAATTAATTCTTAGCCGCCTTTATCCTCTCAAGTCTCAACAGTTAAGTTGAACGAACTATTCAATTTTGATGTAATATTGTTCACAGTCAAGTGATTGGCTCGTAAAAAAGTTAAAAAAGAAATCACAGGAGAAAATTATAAATTTTAGGTAGTTGCCAATAAAATAATGAAGCCATGAAAGACCTTTATTAAGAGTTCTCCAAAACCATATATTTAGGTCATTTCCTTAAGATGCTTCCAAGATCCAATTCACATTTCAGTTATGCAGTTAAGTTTCCTTTTCATTTTCTTTATATAAAGACTAATGAACATAACTTTAGATCGGGCAGGAAAAATTAGCCTTGTCGGTCAAAGGTAGTGGAATTCTCTCTTTGTGTCCCCTATGTTACGGCTTTAAGGCTTTAACCTTTGTCAACTAAAAACATGAGTCAGAATTCATGAAAGGGTCACCTTTATTTGTTTGTTCCCAATTACTCTTCATCTTACTAACTTCTGCAGCATTAGACACGATCACTAGAGATAAACCCATTAGAGATGGTGATACAATTGTTTCAGCTGGTGGGGTTTATGAACTTGGATTTTTCAGTCCTGGAAATTCCAAGAATCGCTATGTTGGGATATGGTACAAGAAGATATTACCTACAACTGTCGTCTGGGTTGCCAACAGAAACATTCCTCTGAATGACACTTCAGGAGTGTTAACACTAAGACCCAATGGAATTCTTGTACTTATCAACAGTTCCAATGCTTCTATTTGGTCATCAAACTCATCAAGATCCTTAAAGAATCCAAAAGCACGGCTTTTGGATTCTGGAAACCTTGTTGTCAGTGACAGAAATGACAGAGATTCGGAAATTAATCTCGTGTGGCAGAGTTTTGACTATCCAGGAAATACTTTATTACCTGGCATGAAGCTTGGACGCAATTTGGTCACAGGCATGAATTGGTACAGATCATCATGGAAGAGCGCGGATGATCCTGCTCCTGGTGAATATGTAGACTTTCTTGATTCTCATGGGTACCCGCAATTGTTCGTGGTGAAAAATTCATCTATAGTATATAGCGTAGGGCCATGGAACGGTATTGCATTTAGTGGTAGTCCTAATTCTAAACCAAATATGTATTATACTTTCGAGTTTGTTATTAATCAGCAGGAAATTTACTACAAATACGAGATTAAGAATGCGTCCCTGCCCACCAGGGTGGTGATCGACGCGAATGGGGTTGTAGAGCACCTAACATGGATAGAGCGCAGTCAGATCTGGTTTCTCTATTTGACAGCACAATTTGGTAACTGTGACCGTTTTGCTTTATGTGGACCTTATGCAAGCTGCAACATCAATAACTCACCTCCATGTGATTGTCTGAGAGGTTTCGAGCCTAGGTATTTGTTAAACTGTGTGAATGTCTCTTCTTAAGTTATTAGAGAGATTACATTTTTAATTACTTAATTATGTCTTCACATGCTCCTCACGTTTGGCTAAATTCTTATCCCCGGGCCAAGCACGTGGAAGTTTATTTTGATTACATAATTATGTCTTCACAGGTATCCTAATCAATGGGATGCAGCAGACTGGTCTAGTGGTTGTGTAAGGAGAACTTCTTTGGCTTGCGACCAAGATGGTTTTCTTAAATTGACGGGTATTAAGATGCCGGATTCTAGACACTCGTGGTATAATCAGAGCATGGACCTTGAAGGATGCAAAAAGATGTGCTTGACTGATTGCAATTGCACAGCCTACTCAAATCTTGATGTTAGAAATGGTGGAAGTGGCTGCTTACTATGGTTTGGTGAACTCATTGATATTAGAGAGTTGAGCCACAATGAGCAAGACCTGTTCGTGAGAGTCGCTGCATCAGAATTAGGTAATGACCCTACCCTGTACCACTTTTTTTTTTCATTTTATTATACAATAGAAATGCACAACTCTTTAGAATTGACGTAAGTCTAATACTTATCTTATTTACTTACTTGATAGTTGATAGACAGTAAAGTTGAGTAGGTGCTTTAGTAGCTGGTGTTAGGAAAATTATAGAGTTGGGGAACAATAAAAGACGGGCTTTGATAGTGTAATCTTTGTTCATAAGGAATTTAAGCCTCCGACTTATGTTACTGCGAAGATGGTGGCAGAATTTATCCAGGATTCTACAAAACCAACGAAATTCAAGTTTCAACAATTAACTCGAATTTCTCACGAGAACACAATTTGTGATTTGTAATGAGCAGTAAGAGAAGAGGTCTGAACCATGAAAGTGTGTGCAAGTGTATATAATAATTTGCACCAACTGTGTCTGTGAACCAATAACTCTAACCTTTTAAAACTTTTGCTGCACAAAGAATATAAGCATCATGTAATGCTGGATACTACTACATGAGATAGTGCTACTGTACTTTAATTTGGGTCATCTTTTAGAGAAGATGTACCAATTAACAGTGCAGCTCGATATCGATTAATCATGTGCTACTTTTTCAGTCAATCTCACAGACTGAAAGCATTGGTCCACAAGTTATTGTTACCAAGTCTGTGGGGGCTTCATAACAAAATAAAAGTAATACACTATTGCAATTCACTACTGAAGAGTGAAGACTGCTTATGGACTAATTATTAAACAGATTCAGACAGAAAGCGGAGGAGAAAGAGGTCAACCCTGATTGCTGTCATTTCAGCAGTACTAGCAACATTTATCCTCAGCGTTTTAGCTTGGTTTTCCTTCCAAAGAAGGAAAAGAAGAACAGGTAAATATACTACTCTTGTCAAACAGCTTTACTAGAAAATTGTTAACTCTGAATTCTGTGTGACCTAGGTGAACTTTAATCTGGCTAATACTGTTTGCCTTTACCAAATTTTCATTAATATCATGTTTTTGATGGGTGAATGTATATTATTGACAGGTTCAGAAGTTTCAGATGAGGAGATGGAGTTGCCATTGTTTGATTTAGTTGCTGTTACTAGTGCCACTAAGAACTTCTCTTCTGCTAATGTGATTGGTGAGGGCGGCTTTGGACCTGTTTACAAGGTAAATCAACTTTGATCTTGAGCTTCTAGCTAGAAGTGGCGTTTTTGACCCTTGATAGAAAATTGCAGGGTATCCTACCAAATGGACAAGAGATAGCAGTAAAGAGGCTATCAAAGTATTCTGGACAAGGCGTTCAAGAGTTAAAAAATGAAATTGTTCTGATTTCCAAGCTGCAACACAGGAACCTTGTCAAGCTTTTGGGTTGTTGCCTGGAAGGAGAAGAAAGGATGCTAATCTATGAGTTTATGCCAAACACTAGCTTGGACTATTTCATTTTTGGTAATGATTCTTTAACTAAATACTACTCCTAGTATTTGATAAGTCCTCGATATATATTCCTGCAGCCCTCAATGATTAGGCCTACATTTTGCAGATCCAAGCAGAAATGCCTCACTTTCGTGGAAGAACCGCTTTGAAATTGCTATGGGAATATCTCGAGGGCTTCTTTATCTTCACCAGGACTCAAGATTAAGAATTATTCACAGAGATCTCAAAACCAGCAACATTTTATTAGATAGTGGCATGAATGCCAAAATTTCTGATTTTGGCCTTGCCAAAATTTTGGGCGGAGACCAAGTGGAAGGAAAAACAAAGAGAGTAATAGGGACATAGTAAGTTCTACAAACCTTCACCATTGGATCTTTATTACATTCAGTCAGTACATGAACGTAAATTTGTTGAGTTGATGCAGTGGATATATGTCCCCAGAATATGCTGTTGATGGGAAATATTCAGTAAAATCAGATGTATTCAGTATCGGCGTAATCATTCTAGAAATAATTAGTGGCAGAAGGAACAGGAGATTTCGTCATTTGGAACATCATCACAATCTTTTGGGACATGTAAGCATATATGGCACAGAACTTAGATCCCTTAATTTGACGCTTTCTAATGTAAATGCAAGTGTATGAATGTGTTTTGTTTGTTACTTTAGGCATGGTTACTTTGGCATGAAGGCAAAGCGTTGGAACTGATGGACGAATGTTTGGAAGAATCATTTTCAGAATCTCAAGTGTTGAGATGCATTCAGGTTGGTTTGTTGTGCGTCCAAAAACTACCAGAGGATAGGCCTACAATGGCATCAGTAGTATTCTGGTTGGGAAATGAGGATATGGTTCTTCCTCAACCAAAGCAACCTGGTTTTTTTGTAGAGAGGAATTCAATGGAATCAACAGAGTCAGCTGATGAAGGATGTCTAAGTAACAACGTATCGTTAACAGTCCTAGAACCAAGATAGACATAATACAATTGGATTTTCGAAGTGAAATGCATTTACTTTGTCTTGCTTGTCAACAATACTGTTGTATATATGACGGAGTAACTAAAAGTGACAGTTTAATGACATATTTTTTTCAAACCTGTTTTGAAACCGCTTTTCTTGAGTCGAGGGTCTATCAGAAACAACCTCTCTACCTTACACAAGGCAGGGGTAAGATATGCGCGCATCCCATCCTCCCTAGACCTCACTTGTGGAATCACAATGGATATATTCTTTTTTGTTGTTGTTGCTATTGTTTGTACGTGGCAGGGCAAATGACTTGATAACACTTTCTTCGTATATAAACATTACGCAATAACGCTTCGCAATGTTATTTCTGAACAAATTCCAAATGTTCAAATAGAATTCGCAATGTTATTTCTGAACAAATTCCAAATGTTCAAATAAAAGATTATATGTGTAGCACAGTAAAACTTGTCTCCCCTTCCTCCACCCCCCCCCCCCCCCCCCCCTCCCCTCCCTCGGTTGAATATAATATGGAGACTTTTGATACTTTACAACGGTTTACAATATGGAAGGAAAGAAGAAATAATGCGTCAAAAACATTAAAGCTGAAATTGTTTGTTATTTTGTGGCTTGAATTATTTTCTTATATTTTTAAGAAACCCATAATCTCTATAGGTATAGGAAAACTCATTGTCTTAATAGATTTGGGAAAGAAAAAGTTATTGTCCTTTTCAAATTGGGAAACCTTTCTCTTATAGGTTTGAGACTATTTGAGACCTATATATAGGGGTTGTAGTTGGAGATTCTATAGATTGTATTGTGCTTCTCTTCTCATTCATAGTGAAAAATTCTCTGTGCTTCTGCCCCAAGGATTAGGCTTAGCCGACCCTCGTTAAATCCTTGTGTTGATTTTTATTACTTTGTGTGTGATTGTGTGCTAATTAACCCACGATCTTCCGCAGCAATTGGTATCAGAGCAAGGTTCGGGTTTTTACATATAATCTAGGGTTAAGATATCTTCATCATCTTCAACAAAGTATGGAGTAGAAAAATTTGATAGGGGTTCTAGTTTCAGCCTATGAAAAATTAGGATCAAATCATCACTGGTGTTACAATGGTTATGGAAGGCAATTGATACGAATTTTCTTGAAGGAATGAAAGAGACAAAGAAGGCAGACCCGGAAGAGAGGGCTTTGGGTGAAATCTTCATGGGCGTTACAGAGAGCGTTCTTCGAGAAATTGTTGAAGAAACTTCTGCAACAACGGCATGGAAGAAGCTGGAAGATCTATATTCTATGAAATCGTTGATAAACCCCCTCTACCTGAAAAAGAGGTTATACAATCTCCGTATGAACGAAGGTATACCTGTTAAAACTCATCTTGATGAGTTTGATTTAATTATAATGGACCTGAAGAACGTGGATATCAAAATTGAGAGTGAGGATCAGGTCTTGATTGTGTTATGTTCTTTACCACCCTCTTATGATACTTTTGCTAATTCGTTGCTATATGGGAAAGATACTATTTCAGTGGAAGATATTAGTTATGCACTAAAATCTAAAGAGTTGAAAAAGAGCTTTCCAGACAGCAGAATTGAGGGTGAGGGTCTTTTGAGTAGAGGAAGAACACAATAAAAGGAATTTAACAGAAAAAAGTCAACCGCCAAACCGAAGTCTAGAGCAAGGAAGCAGAACTGTTATGAGTGCAGGGAGCAAGGTCACTACAAGAGAGATTGTCCCAAGCTAAAAGAGAAAAGAGAGAAGTTGAAAATAGATAATTCGGTAAATGTTATTGACACTGGCAATAATTCTGATTATGTAGGGGAAGTCTGTGCCATGAGTTCTAGTCATGGCAGAATTCCTGGGTTCTTGATTCTGGTGCTACTTTACACATGTGTCCACACAAGAAATCGATTTGCAACTTACAAGCAGATTAGTGAGATTGTCTACACGGGAGATGACAATCCATTACCAGTAGGGGGATTGGTAACATCAGATTTAGATAGTTCAATGGAATTATCAGAAACATTGAGTGTTGGCATGTTTCTCGGATAAAGAGTTTGATCTTTCTTTCGACATTGGAGATCAAGGGTATAAGTTTCAATCCGAGAATGGAATAGTTACAGTGTATAAAGGCTCTATGGTACTCATGAAGGGTAAACTGCATTCTAAATTGTATCATCTTCAGGCCAGTGTAGTTGAAGAGGAAGTTGTTATAGCTTCTGGGAAAACGATCAGAATCAGTTGTGGCACTTGCGACTTGGTCATATGAGTGATAAGGGATTGTCTTTGTTGAGCAAGCAGAATTTGCTAAATGGGTATAAAAATCAAGTTTTGAATTTTTGTGAGCATTGTGTGTTTTGTAAACTGACAAGGGTAAAGTTCAGCTAGAAAGCCGAGCACAAGACCAGAGGCAAGTTAGATTATATACATTTAGACTTGTGTGATCCAAAAAGAGTTTCCTCCAAGAGCGGTGCCAGGTATTTTATGACTTTGATTGATGATTGCTCAAGGATGGTATGAGTGTATTTTCTGAAAACAAAAGATGAATTGAGTTCCGACATTTGTTAAATGGAAGACGATAGTTGAGAGGCAGACGAAAAGAAAAGTAAGCGTCATCAAATTGACAATGGATTGCATTTTACAATTTTGAGTTCAATAGTTTCTGCCGCAGAGAGGGCATAGTGATACACTACACTTGTGTCGGAACACCACAACAAAATGATATTGCAGAACGTATGAACATAATGCTTTGTGATAGGGCACGAAGCATGCTTTCACACTCATGTGTTAGCAAGGATTTTTGGGCTGAAGCAATCAATACAACTTGTTATTTAGTCAACAGATTTCCATCCATAGATGTTGAGTTCAAAACCCCTTTTGAGGTTTCGTTCGGTTTGCCTGCTGATTTTCAAATTTAAGGACATTCGGTTGTCCTGCTTATGCTCATGTGAGGGATGGAAAACTTGAGTCGAGGGCAAAAAAGTGCATATTTCTAGGGTATGCATCTGGAATGAAAGGTTATAAGTTATGGCGCACATATCAAAATACTCCAGGACTCAATATCAACAGGGATGTAATATTCAATGAATCTGCTTCACTAGACACCCAGAGGGAGAAGGCAATAGCAGAAATAGATTGTGATGTCAGTGACCGCATAGAGCTAGAAATTGAATCTCCACTAGCTCAGCCCAGTAGTTCTAAAGTAGAGAAAGTGGAGGAGGTGCAACATAATGATCAAGATGATAATGTTGATGCACCTGTGCAACAACAATCATAAAGCAATGCAACCGACAGAGAGAAGAGAGAAGTCAACCGACCGCAAAAGTTTGCTAACGTAGTTTATGAGAATCTTCTTGAATATACGAATCATGTGAGATTTGCTTTGGTAATTGCAATGACCATTGATGTGTTTGAGTGTTATAACTATCCAGAAGCTATTTGGAGTGCAGAACCAAATCGACACATTAGTGTTACGGTTAAAGAGATTGAGTCTCTTAACAAATTTAAGCGTTGCCTAGACTTGGTTGATGTTAGTGGCAATGGGTAAAGCCCTTGCGAGGGCTGAGGGAAAGGTAGAGAGACGTTCATGTTGATGAAGAGAATTCAAGTCAAGGGGAATATTTGTTATTTTGTGGCTTAAATTATTTCCTTGTATTTTTAGGAAACCCATAATCCCTATAGATTTAGGATAACTCATCGTCCTAATACATTTGGAAAAGGAAAAGCTATTGTCCTTGTCAAATGGAGAAACCTTTCTCTTATTGGTTTGGGATTTATATATAGGGGTTGTAATTGGGGATTTTTATAGATTGTATTATGTTTTTCTTCCCATTCATAGTGGAAAACTCTCTCTACTTCTGCCCCGAGGATTAAGCTTAATCGAACCTCGTTAAATCCTTGTGTTGATTTTTCTTCTCTATTTGCTTTGTGTGCGACTGTGCTAGTTAACCCACAATCTTCCGCAACATTGTTCAATTTGACCTGACTGATTACATCAGGGAAAGGAAAAAGAGAAAGTTGGAGGAAGTATTCTTTTCCATCACTCTCTTCTCCGTCACAAGTATAAATAGCCAGTGAGAGGTAAAGACTTGGAAGAGGATGAACACTGATAAGAAGGGTAAAGGGGGTTGGTCTGAAATATAAAAATATTTGGGTAAATTTCACAAATGGTCATATAACTATTAACGTTTTTTCACCAAAGTCATATAAGTATACTTTCTCACACAAAATTCATAAAGCTTTCACTAACTCACACAAATACCATAGTAATAGAAAGACAGAACTTTCCGGTAGTACTCCACGGGTTTTTCCAGTTTTTATCATTAGTCTAATAAATACTAACCCAATTAAAACAGAAATGACCCAATTAATATTTGTGTGAACGCAACTGTATAAATGTTTTCTGTTTGTTAGTTAGTCATGGAATGGTAACTTTGGATGAAGGCAAAGCGTTGGAACTGTGGACGAATGTTTGGAAGAATCGTTTTCAGAACCTCAAGTGTGTAGATAAGTAGATGCATTCAAGTTGGTTTATTGTGCGTCCAAAAACTGCCAGAGGATAGGGCTACAATGGCATCAGTAGTTTTCTGGTTGGGAAATGAAGATATGGTTCCTCCTCAACCAAAGCAGCCTGGTTTTCTATTGAGAGGAATTCAATGGAATCAACAGAGTCAGCTGATGAAGGATGTCTAACTTACACCGTGTCATTAACTGTTCTAGAGCCAAGATAGACATAAAATCCCTATTGGAACTTTTGAAATGTTTTAACTTTCACTACAAAAAAAACAGCATTTAGCGACGACACAAAACCGTCGCTAAAGAGCCTTTTCCGTCGCTAAATAGGATTAGCGACGGATTACCAGGTGTTGCTGATTTGCTCGTTGATAAGCTCTTTGCGACGGAAAAATGGAATCCGTCGCTAAATTAGCGACGTTTCCAGCGACGAACACTGTCCGTTACTAAAATTAGTGACAAAATTGCCATCGCTCTATTAGAAAATTGTGTCGCTAAATTCACAATGCATTTCGTCGCTTGCATACTTTTGCGACAGAAAGTCAGTCGCTAATCTGTCGCCAATTTTTTTAGACTCATTTTAGCTTTTCATTAGGCACAATGCGACCAAAATCTTCTGTTGCAATCTGTCGCAATGTTATTTCATATATATTTTTTTTTTACAAAAATTAGTCGTCGCAATATTTTTCTCTTTTAGATCTTTTTTCATGCACTTTGTATGTAATAACTAATTAACTAAAATTCATACAAATTATCAAAATGATATCAAAATACGTATCAAAATGCCCCCTATTTGAATTATCAAAATGATATCAAAATACATATAGCTAATACAATTAAGTTCAAATTATCCCTAACACCAATAATAAAGTTCAAACCAAAAAGGTACGAATTATCCATAACACCAACAATAAAGTTCAAAACAAAAAGCTTCCAAATACGAGGCTTAGGGGTTAAGGTCATCATCTGAAACCGATGGAGCATGAACTGTTGGTACCACATCTGATGGGTGATCAGTAGAAGTCAGTGAGGGTGATGAAATCATTTCACGCATCCGCTCAGCTAATACTGGAAGCATATGATCAGTTAGCACAGGAACTATGTGCTTTGTTAGTGCAGGAATCAAACGTGTCACTAACTCATCCAAGTTCGATGTTGATTGAGCACTCGAAGGTGGTATTGATGATGAAGCACATGACCCAGAAGAGCCATGAAGATTCGGTCCATAGTAGCATTTTGCTTGAGATCCAAGACCATATACTCTTCTCTTCTTTTCCCCTCCTGCGGCTTCATAATACGTTTTCCATTGATCAATATCAGATTGAGTTTGTGTTTATTCCTGTAATATTTCCTGATACCTTTCCTGTCAAGAATGTTGAGCATTTAATTAACCAACAGAGAGGATACTTGTCATACTCTTTTTACATTGTAGTAAATAAGAATATTGGACTTACATGTACGATTCGAGCTTTTTCATCAAGAAAAGATTTTCCATCATGCCCATGTGTATGGATGTCATGGGCGGCTTTCCATCCATGCCCCATGACCCCTTGGACGCGCCCCGTGGCGTCCTA
>ML262871.1:0-49550 GCA_005239495.1 Nicotiana undulata
AAAATAAATCACAGTTTGAAGAATAAGAAACACACAACAACAAATACACCAATCCACAAAACATTAAAATGCCAAGTCTCAATAAAGTGTACATACGTTCGAAAACCAATTTCCATAAAACTCCTTTGAAACATGTATATTTTTTCTAAATTTTTCTCAGTAAAAACTCCCAAAATATCAATTTGAAAGATGAAACGAATCATAATCAAAACTCAGTAAAATATCGTCATAAAACTGCCCCTCGGGCCATAATCATCACTCATAATATTCCCTCACCACCTCACCAACACTCAGCAACAGTCACTCAGCACCTCACAGTCATTCATGCCTCCCAATCGCTCGGCACTCGGCACTCGCACTCAGTAGGTACCTGCGCTCACTGGGGGTGTACAAACTCCAGAGGGGCTCCTACAGCCCAAGCGCTATAAACAAGCGAAATCAATTCATGGCATCAATCACTTTCAGGCACTCAGCCTCTCTCATATCATAACATCCTCACAATATTGGCCATCGGCCTCACTCAGTCAGACACTCTCAATATGCCACTCAGGCCATAAACAAACAGGGTTCTCGACCCAAAACAATATTGCTTCAGGACGAACCAGGTCACAATCCCCCAGCAGTGCACGCCACACACTCATCATCTAGCATGTGCGCCACTCCAAATTAGTGATACAATGAAGAGTCCGGGGTTTCATACCCTTAGGACAAGATTTACACTCATTACTTACCTCAAACCGGCCAAAATCCTAATCCGTAATACCTTTGCCTCTTGACTTGGCCTCCAATTGCTCCGAATCTAACCAAAACCAGATTGATATCATCAATTTATGCTAAAGGAACAAAGCCCACTCAAAAATAATCGAATTACATAAAAACAATCCCGAAACTGGCCAAACCCGACCCCTAGGACCACGTCTCAGAATTAGATAAAAATCCCAAAACTAGAATCCTTATTCACTCACGAGTCTACCCATATCAAATTCATCAAAATCCGACCTCAAATGCCCATTCAAATCCCCAAAAGAATTTTCCAAATTTTCTTTCACTTTTCACCCAATTTCCACCTCAAATCACAAATTAAATGATGAAATTAAAAGCATAATCATGGAAATTAAACAAAACTAGGTAAGAATCACTTACCCCAAACACCCACGCAAGAATCTCTCCAAAAATCGCCTTCTACCGAACTCCCAATTAAATTTTGGTATATGAACTAAAAACCCTTATTTTAAACTTTAAATTTTGCCCAGGTATTCCTTCTTCGCGTTCGCCCCCCCTGGTCATTACCTTTAGTACAAAAATCCAAATGACAAATGGTTTAATGTTTTGGAACCTAGACACCATGATCTACAACTTTTATGTTTTGGTAATATTCCAATTCCTTAAAGATTTCTAGATATAAGCTGCCAAAGTCAGCCCTATGCAACACAAATTTCTTCTTTATCTTCCTTGATAGTCTGTAGTGTACATGCCATAACCCATTGTACACAAATCCAAATGCTAATTGGTTTGCTTTTCTGAAAACTAGACACAAAGGGCTACAACTTTTGTCTTGGATCATCTTCAAATTCCTTATAGATTGCGAGATATGAGCCTCCAATGTCAGACATGCGTAATAGAGATTTTCGCAGGTGCGGTCCTCACTCCCGCATCTGCGACTTTCCCCTGAGTCAACCAAAATCCGCACCTGCGGAGATCCTGTCCTCTTCTGCGAGCCGCACATGCGGTTGCCCACTTGCAGGTGCGGTCACACCAGCAGCTGAACCTGCATTTTTCCAACTCAAAAACTTCTGTTAGTCACCCGAAATCAATCCCGAGCCCCTCGGGACCCCAACCAAATATACCAACACATCATAAATGATCATTCAAACTTAGTTGCACTCTCGAAACACCAAAAACAATGTAAAAACACCAAAATCACATCAAATTCAAGCCTATGAACTTTGAAATTTCTAAATTCCACCAACGATGCCACAACTATCGAGAACACCTCCGATTGACTTGAAATTTTGCAGACATATCCAAAATGCCATTACAGACCTGTTTCAACTGTCAGAATTTCATTCCGACCCCGATAGTCTATTTTTCACTACTGACCAGAAATCGCCAAAAACTAACTTTCGCCAATTCAAGCATAATTCTACACCGGACATCACAAAATATTTCGAACACACCTCCTAAGTCCCAAATTACCTAATAAAGCTATCTGAGCCATAAAATCCGCATTCCGAGATCGTTTACCAATAAGTCAACTCTCAGTTGACTTTTCCAACTATAAGGCCATTTCTAGAGACTAAGTGTTTCAATACCTATTACAACCATTCCGAACCCGAACCAACCAACTCCAACACACCCTAAACAGTATAACCAATGCATGATAAGACAATAATAGTAATAAAGATGCAGATTCTACGGAACGACCGGACGAGTCGTTACAATAATGGTAATAACTCTATTTATAGTTGCTTCAGTGGAAAGAAGTTTTTCAAAATTAAAATTGATAAAATCTTACCTTAAGATCAACAATGTCTCAAGATAGGTTAAATGGATGAGCTATACTGTTAATTGAGAAATACTTAGTAAGAGAAATTGATTATAAAATAATTATTAATAACTTGCATCTAAAAGAAGCTAGAAAAATAGACTTCAAATAAAAAATAATTTTTTTAAGGAAAATTTGAGGCCCCTCATAAAGTTTAACTATAGGCTACAAAATTCGTCGACCACCCTTGTCTCTACGTATTAGTTCAGATATTATGTTTATCTTGTTAATTTTTTCAAAAATTACGCCAACCACGGGGATGTGGATATCTGGTGTCCCTAATTGCATTTTAATTGAATATTGTTTGCTTACTTTCTTTTTTGTTTGATTTAATATTTTTAAAGTTTTGAGTCTAACACATTGAAATTTCTATTCTCCTTCCGTCACCGTAAAAATATATAAAATTAAACTAAATATGTATATCAAACCTAGTAGTTGCGAAGGATGTAGCATGTAATAAATGGTTTAACTAATCCTAATATTTTGGAAAAATACACAAGTTCACCCTTAAACTGGTCCTAAAAACTCGAGTAAACTCTAAATCTTTACGAATGCATTTTGCCCTCTTATGCTTATATAAAGTGAACTTAATACCACCCTAAATGATGACGGGGCAACAAAAATGACGGCATCCTCCAAAACGTGCGTGAAAAGAAAGAGAAACAATTAACATGAATTAAATTATACACGTGTCATTCTTTAATATGTTACTTTCTTAATTAATAATTAATTTTTGTGGGACTCTTTTGTTTCTTTTCTTTTACTCCTATATGTCATCTTCTTACTAGAAAAGCCAACCAACACACCTTTCCATGAATGTAACGACCCGACCAGTCATTTTGAGCTCTAACACTTCGTTCGGCGGTTTGAGGCTTAGAGCAGCTTCACTTCAAGCATTATTACTTGCACGCATGGTCGGAATTGAATTTCGGGTAGTTCGGAGTTGATTTGGAAAGAAAATTCTCATTTCAGAAGCTTTAAGATGGAAGAATTGACTAAGGTTTTTTTGAGTAAGCGATCGCGAAATCGGGATTCGAAGGTCCCAACAGGTTTGTATGATGATTTTGGACTTGGGCGTATGTCCGGATCGGGTTTTGGATGACCCGGGAGCGTTTCGACGCCTATTGTGGAAAGTTGGCATTTTGGAAGAATTTCATAAATTCTGGTTGAAATGCATTTCAATGTTATTGATGTTCGTTTGAGATTTCGAGTCTGGGAATAGCTCCGTATGATAATTCTGGTATTGGGAGCGTGTCCATATGAGGATTTGGAGGTCCGTAGGTCATTTCGCGAAAGTTAGAAATTTGAAGGTTTTTAAGAAGTTTGACCAGGAGCAGACTTTTTGATATCGGGGACGGATTCTGATTTCGAAAGTTGTAGTAGGTCTATAATGTCGAATGTGACTTGTGTGAAAAATTTGAGGTCAATCGGACATGATTTGATAGGTTTCAGCATCGAATGTAGAAGTTTGAAGTTCTAAAGTTCATTAAGCTTGAATTGGAGTGCGATTCATGGTTTTGACGTAGTTTGGGGTGATTTGAAGCCTCGAGTAGGTCCGTGTTATGTCATGGGACTGGTTTGTGTGATTGACGGGGTCCCGGGGCCTCGGGTGTGTTTCGGGGTGGTTTGGGGTCAATTCGGGCTGTTTTGGACTGTTGTTGCTGGTATCTGGTTTCCTTCTTCGTGGACGCGAAGGGAGTCCCGCGTTCGCAAACAAGAATTTTGAGGCAACTGGGTTTTGGCTGTCGCGAATGCTAAGCAATGGACGCGAATGCGAGGCAGGAGCTGGGAAAGCCTTCGCGAACGCGACACTGGGGTCGCGAACGCGAAGAAGAAAGAGTTAGCAAGGGTCTGAGGCAGTTTGGCCTTCGCGAACGAGAAGCTCCAACCGAAAACGCGAAGCAGTAGAGTATGAAGCCTTCACGAACGCGAGGCATCGCGAACGCGTAGAAGGGCGGATCTAGGGTGGGCAGAATGTTTTTTAAGTAGTGTTAGGGTTCATTTCACCCATTTTTTCACACGGCTTGGGCGATTTTTGGAGCTTTTGAAGAGGGGATTGCATCATCAAGCATGAGGTAAGTGGTTTCTACTAGTTGTGAGTTATATACAAGGTTTATACATGGATTTAGGCATGAAAATTTGTAGAAATTTGGAATTTTAAAGGGAAACATAGAAATTTATATTTTTGGATTTTGACTACGAATTTGGGCATAGAGTTGAGAATAAATCATATATTTGAGTTCATGATGTTATGGGTAATATTTATATTCAAAAATTTCCTGAATCCGGGCACGAGGGCCCTGGGGTAAATTTTAGGAATTCTTCAATTTGGGTTGGAAAATCATTTTAATAGTTAGGATGTGACTTATTGAGCATGTATTGACTATTTTATATAACATTTGACTATCTTCGGGTCGTTTGGCACTGAATTGAGGATTTAAAGCACGATTTTGGACCGAAAAGTAAGCTTAGAGACGAGGTAAGTCTCCTGTCTAACTTTGTGAGGGGAAAACTAACCATATGGTGTGATAAACTTGTTGCGGTGACTACGTACGCACGAGGTGAAGAGAGTATGTACGTAGTTAGATTCATGTTATTGTCCGGGTAGATTTAGGTTTACATCATGTTGTACTTGTACTATAGGGATTATCCTTTCTCATTTAATTCTTTTATTTCGCATTATGACTTAAGACTAGAAATGCGTAGAGTGTTGACTTGCTATTTTAGAGTTTTCGCGAGTTTTATGATTTGCCACGGAATAATGGTGTTCCTCTTACTTATTTTCTCGCCCATTATGCATTGTCATCAAATAATTTTCCTTAAAAATTATAACTTACATGTTCATTCATGAGTGGGGGTCGAGGACCCATTTAAACTTCTTATTTTAATGGGATCGAGCCGTTCGACTCACCAAGATTTATGTACCACACTCTAATGGGATCGGGTTGTTCGCCTTGACAGGATTTATGTACCACACTCTCATGGGAGCGGGCCGTTCGCCTCGACAATTTAATAGATGCATATATGGTTCGTGTTGTTTGACCCTCGGTAGTGTACAGTTTAATATTTATGTTGGATCGGGTCGTACGCCTCGACATTTCTATAAAACATCCTCATGGAATCGTGCGTAATATTTGGCAAGAAGCCAGGGTATCTGTAAATTTTTCCTTGATTCGAATTATAACAATTGGGTGAGGCCCATTATTCATATATATATGTGCTCCGGTTGAGGAGGAGTTTGCTAATAGAGAGCTTGATTTTGCTGTAGCGAGGGGAATAGTACCACATATTTACACTGGTTTATTTTGTTTATTTATTCTATCTTATATTTGTTCGCCTCCTTACTGTACCTGATATTATTGGACCACTAGTGAGTATCGATGTCGACCCTTCGTCACTACTCCTCCGGGGTTAGGCTAGATACTTACTGGGTACACGTGAATTTACGTACTCATCCTACACTTGCTGCACATTTTTATGCAGGTACCTTTATGTTCGATGGTCCTTTGGGCACGGAGGCACGGATGATGCGGGACTTGCCGCGAGCTGTATTTCAGGTTACGATCCGCAACCAGCAGAGTCTCCTCCAGAGTTATTTGTATTTTTCCTATCCTATTTGTATTCCTGACAAATGATGTATTTTATTTTGCTTCCTAGTTGATGCTTATGCACTCGTGACACCAGATTTTGGGGATGCTTTTGGGTTATTCTGTATTAAAGTTGTAAAAATATTACCTTTTACTTTGTAAATTTCATCTCTTACATATTAAGCGAAGGAAATTATGATTTCAAAAGTACTAAAAGGAGTAATGAAGTTATTAATTTAATTGTTGACTTGCCTGACAACATTGTTAGGCTTCACCACGACCCAAAAGGAATTTTGGGTAGTGACAATCTTTCACCATTCCAAACAGGTTTGACCGACAAGAGGGGCTGTTCCGATAGTCAGCATCCCCCACCTACAACTTCAAAGTTGCTCCAACAAAAGGATCAAAGGGAATCAGAAAATAAAAGCAGGTTGACTCATTTAGAAAGGTTCGATGAGGAGGCTCTTCTACCATGGCAGATGTAAAAAATGAAGCATAATTTACGTATCCACATAAAGAAGAATGTTTTTTGGTTGTTATGGGGTTAAAATGCCTAAAAGCTCTCGAGGCCCTCGTCCTTGCTGCCAAAATTATTAAATTATTTTGCTACAGTGGTGAGGTCTTTTTTCAAGTATCACTTGTAATTTTTTGCTGTCGATTTGGAGATTGACATTAAGATTCTTATTGAACTCTAAATTAGCACTTAGCGATGGGGAGGACAAGCTAAAGGTTTGCCGTCAATGGTGAAATGTCCGACTTTGGAATTATTTTAGATAAAAGCAAAGAGGATTTTTATTATTATATTTGTAATAAATCAGCAGCACACTCCTACAATACCTAGACGCAGTACTAGAGAGAGGCATTTGCCAAGTCACTTGGACCACTACGTGGTCCCCAATCCAAAAGGGAATGATGTATCTGTCAAGCCGTTAGAGAAGGGACAAGAATTATTTGGCAAGGAATAGCATATATAGCAACAACAACAATTAGAATAGGTGTGGATGAAGTTTGCTTTTTATTTCATTAGCTACCTTGTAGCAGTCTGGAACCTCTCTTTTCTAGTTTTTTATTTTTTTGTTCACTGTTTCTCCTTGTTTTCCTAAGTATTGAGGATCATATAGTGTTACTCTTCAGTTCAATTGAATATCAGGTCTTGTTTCCTTACATTTGGTGCTTTCATTGACCCTCCTTCTACAAATGGGTGACGGTGCACACAATACTCGGTTGAAATCTGTTATGAAACACCTCCAAGAACATTCAGTTGTTCACATCAAAGCTCTGGACTCCATCCACAATACCCTACAGGAGATTGTTGCGCATATGGCTTCTGAGAGAGCTCTTTCTCCGATGCCGGTGCCGATCACTGCTAGCTCTTCTTCCTCTGTATTGGGTCAATCATTGATGCCACAATAACAAACTGGATATAAGCAACATACATCACCACACACACACCAGTTTTGAGCGTCACTCAACCACAACAACAACAACAACAATCCTCTAATCACTTTTGCAGAGATAGAGCAATTGACTTGCCAAAGTGCGACGGTAATGCTGCGGAGAGTTGGATTTTCTAGGCCCATCAGTATTTCCATCACTACAATGTTTCCGATGAAGAATGCATCAATCAATGTTCCTTCTTCCTTGAAGGCGACGCCAGAGATTGGTATTAATGGATGTACCGGAATCATCAGTTATGTGGTTGGTCTCACTTGATGAGAGCTTTTGTGACTCGTTTTGGGGAAAAATCATGGGAATCGCCGGAGAGTTTGCTTGAAAAATTGCAAATGACTTCTTCCGTTCATGACTATCTTTCCCGTTTTGAAAATCTCGCTAACCCTACGACAGAGATGTCACTGCCGATGTTGAAACATTGCTTTACTTCAGGGCTTCTACCCGATATTAAGGTTGATGTGCTTTCCTTTCGTCCTGTGGACTTAAATGAGGCCATTGGTTTGGCCTTTTTACAAGAGCAGAAATATCTGGCCCAACCCAAACAAACAAACCGGCCCACTTCTTTCTCTAAACCACAACCTCTTTCCCTGCCACAACAAACCACTTGGAACCCTAAATCAACCCCGTCAATATCTCCGTCTACACCGTCTCTGACTGCCTCTCTTCCTGGAGGCCGCGTCCCTTTTAAAAAACTAACACCGGCATAGGTTTAACGCAAACGCGAGCTTAATTTGTGTTTCAATTGTGACGAAAAATACCACAAGGGTCATCGTTGCTCCTATACACCCCAACTTTTCCTTCTTCTAGCAGATGACGAAGCCATTAAGGATCCCAAACTAGAATTGTTACCACCGCCTTCTGATTCCCCTCCTCCTGAAGCCTCACCCTCTCTTCTCACCATCAGTCTTCACGCCTTGTCTGGCGGACTACACTCCTCCACTATTCGCGTGACTGGCTACATCAAGGGCATTGCAACTCAGATTCTCATTGATGGAGGTAGCACTCATAATTTTGTCAATCCACGTGCTGCTAGGAAACTTAAATTGTCTATTGAGCCATCTACCAGATTTTTTATTGTGGTTGGAAATGGGCATGCGTTGACGTGTCTTTGTGTGATCCATGATGTTCCTATTACTATTCAAGGATTTTCTTTTTCCACTAATTTCTTTGTCATTGATCTTCATGGGTCTGACCTTGTTTTGGGTGTGGTTTGGCTAGCCACACTAGGTCCTAGTACTACAGACTATGTCAACCATCTCTTTGAGTTCAACATTTCTGGGCAACGCATTTGTTGGGCAGGTGACCCTGTTTATTCCCCAACCCAAATCAATATGTCCACCCTTCATTGTTTTTCACAAATTGATGCCATTTCTTATCTTCTGTGGTTAGATCTCCACTCTACATCTACCACTTCTTTACCTGATTATCCTCAAGACTTATCCCTTCTCCTCCAATCCTATAATGATGTATTCAAATCCCCAGAGTCACTTCCATCCCCTAGACCTCAGGACCATCGTATTCCACTGCTTCCGGGTGCTAATCCAATTAATGTGTGTCCTTATCGATACCCCCATTTTTAGAAGGCTGAAATCAAACGCCAAGTGTCCGAAATGCTTAAGTTTAGTGTTATCCATCCTAGTTCAAGTACTTATTCTTCCCCTATTCTATTAGTTAGGAAGAAAGATGGGACTTGGCATTTTTGCGTTGATTTTCCGGCCTTGAACTCCATTACAGTCAAAGATCGTTTTCCTATACCTACTGTTGATGAACTGTTTGACGAGTTGCACAATGCTCGTTTCTTCTCTAAATTGGATTTATAAGCAGGGTATCACCAAATTCGCCTCCATCCCCCGGATATTGAAAAGACTGCCTTCCGCACTCATAATGGGCATTATGAGTTCACTGTTATGCCATTTGGGCTTTCGAATGCCCCTTCCACCTTCCAGTCCACAATGAACTCCATTTTCAAATCGTTTCTTTGCCAATTTGTCCTCGTCTTTTTTGACGATATTCTCATTTATAGCCAATCGTGGCAGGATCACCTAGCTTACCTTCGTTCTGTATTTGGTAGTCTTCGTAGCAATGCTTTAGTGATTAAACGATCAAAATGTCAATTTGGTTAGTCCTTCATTGCCTATTTGGGTCATATTCTATCTTCTGATGGCCTTCAAGTTGATCTAGAGAAAATTGCTGCTATCATATCTTGGCCCTATAATCAATCAAATATGTACGCGGATTCCTTGGCTTAACGGGCTATTACTGACGTTTTGCCAAGGGATACGCCCAATTGGCTTCACCTCTCACGGGCTTGTTGAAGAAAGATTCTTTCCTTTGGTGTGATTTGGCTTCTGCTGCTTTTTTAAAGCTCAAGAAGGCCCTTAGCTCCGTTCTTGTTTTATCCTTGACTGATTTCTCCAAAGTCTTCACAGTGGAAACAAATGCATCAAGTACAGGGATTGGTGCAGTGCTATCTCAAGAAGGTCACCGCATTGCCTTTTTCAGTCAGAATTTGTCTTCAAGAATACAGGCTGCCTCGACTTATAATAGGGAGATGTTTGCTATCACACAAGTTGTTCAAAAGTGGTAGCAGTACCTATTGGGCCGTAAGTTTATTATAATCACAGACCAACAACCTTTAAAGTCCCTCACTAGTCAAGTGATCCAAACACCCGAACAACAACGTTGGATGAGTAAACTAATCGGGTATGATTTTGAGATTCTTTATAGACCGGGAAGACTCAATTCAGCCGCTGATGCTCTTTCTCGGGTTCCTACATTGCATGCCCTCTCCTTGGTTGTTACTGAATTGCCTTTAATTGACCAGATGCGGGCCCTGAACAAAATAGATCTTGAGTTATTAGCCTGGCAAAGGAAATTGGAGAGTGATCCAACTGCTTTACCTCACTTTTTCTTTCAGGAGGGTCTTCTTTTATTTCGCAACCGACTGGTTGTCCCTCGAGATACTAACTTTCGCACATTACTGCTTGAGGAATTTCACTCCTCCAAAATTGGTGGACATGCAGGCATCTCTCGTACTTTCCATCGCCTCTCTTCCAATTTTTATTGGGATAGCATACGGATAGATGTGAAATTTTTTATCATGACTTGTCAAATCTGCCAGCAAATGAAGGACTCAAATTTGAAACCTGCTGGACTGCTTTCCCCTTTACCAATTCCAAAGGTTATCTTCGAAGATATTTCCATGGATTTCATTACTGGGTTGCCCACTTCCCATGGTCGCACTATTATTTTGGTCGTTGTGGATCGTTTGTCCAAATACGACCATTATATTGCTTTGACCACAAACTTCACCAGTTATAAAGTAGCAGAGGTATTTGTACAGGAGTTCATTCTCCTCCATGGTTTTCCAGTCACTATTGTATTAGATAGGGACCCCTTGTTTCTCTCTGAATTCTGGCGTGAACTCCACAAGCTTCAGGGGACACAATTGGCTATGAGTTCTGCTTATCATCCACAATCAGATGGTCAAACCGAGGCTCTCAACAAATGTCTCAAGATGTACCTTCGCCGCTTTGTCGCTGATACACCAACTGCTTGGTTTTCTTTGTTACCATGGGCGAAATTCTCGTATAACACATCTTATCACCATAGTTCTAAAGTAACTCCTTTTGAGGTAGTGTATGGTCGTCCTCCACCAACTGTTTCACGCTATGTCAAATATAGTTTAACTAATCCAGCTGTGGTTGCTTCTCTTCGCAGCCGTGATGAGGTTTTAGCTATATTAAAGGCAAATGTAATACATGCACAATAGCGTATGAAGGTTTATGAGGATAATGGTCATCGAGAGGTTGTGTTTGAAGTGGGTGATTGGGTTTATGCTCGTCTACATCCCTATCGTCAGCTCTCCATTCATCTGCAGCGTCATAACAAATTGAGCAGACGATTTTTTGGTCCCTTTCAGATTATACAACGCATGGGCGAAGTTGCTTATAAGTTGGAACTACCCTCATCCTCCAAAATTCACCTCGTATTTCATGTTTCTGTTCTCCGCAAGTGTCTAAGCAATCCATTGCACCAGATCACCCCTATTGACCTTTTGGATCAGTCTTCTTCCTTCATACTACAACCTGAAGAGGTCTTGCGAACTCGCACTATTTTGAGGGGAGCACATCAGGTTCCACAATGTCTTATCAAATGGTTTGGACTTCCTTATTTTGATGTAACTTGGGAGGATACTCACGCTACTCTGAAGAAGTTCCCGAATCAGAACCTTGAGGGAAAGGTTCATCTTCACGGGGTCAGCAATGTAATAAATCAGCGGCACACTCCTACAGTACCTAGACGCTGTACTAGAGAGAGGCATTTTCCAAGTCACTTGGACCACTACGTGGTCCCCAATCCAAAATGGAATGATGTATCTGTCAAGCCGTTAGAGAAGGGACAAGAATTGTTTGGCAAGGAATAGCATATATAGCAGCAACAACAATTAGAATAGGCGTGAATGAAGTTTGCTTTTTATTTCATTAGCTACCTTGTAGCAGTCTGGAACCTATCGTTTCTAGTTTTTCATTTTTTTGTTCAATGTTTCTCCTTGTTTTCCTAAGGATTGATGATCATATAGTGTTACTCTTGAGTTCAATTGAATATTAGGTCTTGTTTCCTTACGATATTCTTTAAGCAATTCAAATTCCATCATATTACCCATCTTCAATTTAACTATTTGGTTAGGCGCAACCAATTTTTGAGGTTCTTCTTTATAGACGCTAATAGGGGCGTGAAGAAGATGATTGTTATGTTGAAGAAAAATTGAAGAAAAGAAAGTTAATATAAAATGAGTAAAGTAATTCATTTTTGATGTGATGTTGACTAGGCGCTGATTTGGCACGCGCATGTAAAGCAGATCTAACCATGAAACTGGTATTATATGTCTCGTGGTGTAACTAATTTCACTTCTTAAGAGGATATGAGGTTAAAAAGTCACCCGTAATGTTTAAGTATGTAATCGATTTTTCTCGACAAATTTAGGTGTGTACTTATGTATTTTTCCTAATATTTCGACACAATTGTGTGTGTTAAAAATTGCTATTTAAAAAAATATGTTGAACATAATAACTTAAAAAACCTAAGGTTGAACTAGTCAAATTTATATAATGTATCCACCTCTTCGAAACTATGTATTCATCTCACCGAAATCCTAAATCCACTATGGGGACCAGTACGCTTGTATTGATGGGTTATTTCGGACACAGCTGAAGTTAGTTACCTAAAAGTTTGGGTCAATTTGTATCTAGTCCAATTTGACCCATAAGACAATTTATCAAAACATAGGAAAATAAGAAAAAAAGAATCACAAATAGTTGTTTAAAGCTCCTGTAATTCATAAATAGCCAATATTGGATTGTATTTATCGTACGATTTCTCACATGGCCGAATTTGTATTGCACTTTCGTAATGGATATCAATATTAATAACAAGATTCCTAGCCATAATGGAAGACGAAGTTGACGAAAGGAACATATACTAGGAATATCGTCGATGCATATATATTAGGTGAGATACGTTTTCTTATATGTTTGTAACTCATAAAATCAAAATAAGTAAAAAAAGAAAGAAAAGAATCATGTGTATCTAATCCATGTATTACATAACTCAGCATGTTACTAAGTCATACCATGAGAGTTTGAGAGAGAATGGTGGAAGGGAGAGTAAGAAGGGCGGTGTCTAAAACCAGTTCGGGATTATGCCGGATCGTTCTACTACGGAATCTATCCACCTTATCAGGAGGTTGATGGAATAATACAGAGATAGGAAGAGGAATTTGCACATGATGTTTATTGACCTAGAGAAGACGTATGGCAAGGTCCCTAGGGACGTTCTTTGGAGATGTCTAGAGGTGAAATGTTTGCCGGTAGCTTATATTTAGGGCGATAAAGGATATGTATGATGGAGCTAAGACTCTGGTTCGGACAATGGGAGGTGACTTAGAGTCTTTTCCGGTGGTTATGGGGTTACACCAAGGATTTGCGCTCAACCCGTTCTTATTTGCCCTGGCGAAGGACGCACTGACACACCATATTCTAGGGGAGGTGCCATGGTTTATGTTGTTCGCTGATGATATAGTTCTAATTGATGAGACACGAGGCGACATTAATGAGAGACTGGAGATATGGAGGCAAGCCATGGAGTATAAAAGTTTCAAGTTGAGTAGGACCAAGACGGGATATTTGGAGTGTAAGTTCAGTGACGTGTCAGGGGAAGAGGACGTGGAAGTGAGGCTTGACTCACAAGTCATCCCTAAGAGAGAGAGAGTTTCAAGTACCTAGGGTTTATTATCCAGAGGGATAGGGAGATCGATGGGGATGTCACACACCTATCGGGGTGTGGTGGATGAAATGGAGGTTAGCGTCTGGAGTCCTGTGTGACAAGCATGTGCTGCCGAAACTTATAGGTAAGTTCTATAGAGTGGTGGTTAGACCGGCCATGTTGTATAGGGCTGAATGTTGGCCAGTCAAGAATTCACATATCCAGAAGATGAAAGTAGCAGAAATGAGGATGTTGAGATGGATGTGCGGGCACACTAGACTGGATAAGATTAGGAATGAAGATATTCAAGAGAGGGTGGGCGTGGCTCCCATGGACGATAAGATGTGGGAAGCGAGACTTAGATAGTTCGGGCACGTGCGGAGGAGAAACCAAGATGCATCGGTTAGGAGGTGTGAGCGGTTGGCTCTGCCAGGTACGAGAAGAGGTAGAGGGCGACCTAAGAAGTATCGGGGCGTGGTGATCAGGCAGGACATGATGTGGCTTCAGATTTCTGTTGACATGGCCCTTGATAGGAAGATGTGGAGGTCGAGCATTAGGGTTGTAGCTTAGGGGGTAGTCGTGCATTTTTCATCGTTGTATCATCTAGTCTGATAGTGTTTTGCCTAGGACTGCTAGCGATTATTGTTATTATTGTTATTATTGTTATTATTATTATTATTATTATTATTATTATTATTATTATTATTATTATTATTATTATTATGATTATTATTACGATTATTATTACTATTCTTATTATTATTATTATTATTATTTATTATTACTATTATTATTACGATTATTATTAGTATTATTATTACTATTCTTATTATTATTATTATTGTTATTATTCTTATTGTTGTTGTTCTTCTTCTTATTCTTATTGTTGTTGTTGTTGTTGTTATTATTATTATTATTGTTGTTGTTGTTTTTGTTATTATTATTGCCCTTCCATATATTTCCTATCTCTTACGATTCTGTTATTGTTACAAATCTATTGTCTGTGAGCCGAAGGTCTCTCGGAAACAGCCTCTCTACCCCTCCCGAATAGGGATAAGGTCTGCGTATACCCTATCCTCCAGCACTACTAGAAATCTATTAATTAGCGACCATTATAACCGACCAACGTTGGTCGCTAAGGTAAAATGACCAACTGTACAGTTTAAAGAACATACCGACCAACTTTGGTCGGTAACATATTTTAATAATATAAATTTACCGACCAAAGTTTGTCGGTTTATTTAAATTATGTTATTTTATTAATTATTATAATTTAATAAACACATTAAAACTAACAAATTAAAGTTCAATAGAACTAACAAATTAAACTAACAAAACCAAGTTAAATCTTATTACAACTAGTTCAAACTGGTTCTATTTGTCTAGTTCAAAGTATATAAAAGTCAACGAGTGTTTGGTACAACATCATCATCACCGTCTGATGAACTTTCATCTACAAGACGACATAGAGAAGGGTCTTGTTGAGGACGGGAAGAACGATCACGGGGAGGACGGGAGGAACGATCACGGGGAGGACAGAAGGAATGCTCACGTTCAAGTCGAGACTCTGGCGATGACTCACGACACCGGAGAATCGGAAAAGCTCCAGTAGATAGGAGAGTTCCGATCTGAGCTTGCATGCCAAGGTATTGAGCATCTCTAACCTTTTCTCTTTCCTTGGCCGTTTCTAGCTCGGATGTGAGCCTTGTCACAGTCTCCCGCATAACGGAGAGGCTCTCCCCATCAAGTTGCTCGCCTTGCGAGGAAGTCCCTATTCCTTGCATTCCACACTTATAGCGATGGAATTTTTTAATAGGAAGCCCGTATACCTTCCCCCATTTTGGACCGCCAGTAGACTCCATCCATATTCTTTCAGCATCCTCGTCCAAAGGTTGGGTTGGCTCGCCCGACTCATTAGGCGGCTGAGTGCGGATGAATTCCTCCACGTTAGTTTGCAAGCGACCCTATACGAAAAATTACATTGAATTAATATTTCAAAATTTATATAAACTTCCAAAGGGTCGGGTTCTTTTAGGGATTGATAGACTTGTGAAGATCCTAATTAGTATATATAATTTATCATCAAATATATCTGTGTGTAAATTGATTCACCGACTTATAACCTACTCAGATGCATTGTTGAATATTAAAATCAAAACGTCTGACCTATATATATATATATATATAACACGCTTTGTTGTACTACTTTAACTACATATATAACATGTTAGAGTATATGTTAGTGTATTCATCCCTTGTATTACAAAAGTGTTAACGGATTACATTTATAGTATTTAGTTAGTAAAGATAAAAGTAATTTTTAATTTTGACCAATGTTGACCTAATAACCGACCAACTTTGGTCGGTTATATTCTAGAAATTAAATAATAGCGACCAACGTTGGTCGCTAAATGCTTCCCTTGTATTAACCGACCAACTTTGGTCAGTAATTTTAAGTAAGATTTATTTATATTTTATAAAATATTTTTAATAATAATATAATTATTAAAACTTTATAGATGGGTCCCACATTACCGACCAAAGTTGGTCAGTAATGTGAATGTTTCTTTGACCAAGCAAGTCTGACCATCGCGGTCAACTTATTGACCACTTTACCGACCAACCTTGGTCGGTAAGTTATTTAAAATAAATACAAAATATTTTTCTCCCCTTTTCCGACCAACTTTGGTCGCAAAAGTTTGGTCGGTAAATGCCAGATTTCTAGTAGTGCAGACTCCAATAATGAAATTTTACTGAGTCGTTGTTGTTGTTTTTGTATTACATAACTCAGCATGTACGTTCAATACACATGCCGAGAAGTAAACATAACCATTTAAACCATCATTTTAATAATTTGCTTAATTTTATTACCCAAATCATCAAGATAGCCAACAGTTATCTCATTACTTTTTCTTGTAGTGTTCCTTTCCTTAATTTGTGTTGTAAGATCTACTCAGTAAGACTGATTTATGTTCTTATAATCTCCAAATATTTGTAATTAATTACTGGCTATAACTTTGTTTTCGTATGAGATTTAAAATCAGTCAAGTCATTTCAGTAAGCCATATTTCACTTATATATCACTAATTTAGTTGAGAATTTCTTTAAGATCCAGTCAAGTACTATTGCCTCAAGTAATACCCAATGGCCTTTTAGATTTATGCCACGTGGACTGTAAAATAATTAATGGCTGAGATCCATTTACACTTTATTATACCTATAAAAAACATGAAATTAGACTAACGACATTCATTAAAAACTAACCCTTGTTTCTTACTTCTTTTTTCTTTTTAATTGTTTCTTACTTTCATCAAAATAAAGCACTATAACTTGTATTCAGGTTAGAAATGTTAAATACTTTTCAGAAAACAACACTACAACGGTACTACCTCCATCAAAAAGCAATACCAACTTTTTTTCAGTTAATCCAACTCCACGAAGTATTGTTTCAAATGATCATAAGCTGCAATTACTTTTGCTCAAGCAAGAAACATATCAAAAAGAAGAAAAAAAAAGGAAGTAAGAGATGTGTGATTTGGTTTTTAACGGGTTGTATTAGTATAATTTTTGCCATTTTTTAGTTTTTTGATAGATATAAAATATAAATAGATCTCAACCATTAATTATTTTATAGTCCGCATGGTATAAATCTAAAACGCCATTGGATATTAATTGAGATAATAGTACTTGACTGTATCTTTTTCCAAGCCAAATTTCATTTATCACTAATTTAGTTGAAACTTTCTTTAAGATTCTTTTAATTTATTCTTTTTAATAATAATTTGGAAACTTAATCATTTCACTTACTTTAAAATCAATTTGTTGCCAAATCTTTATCTTATTTGTTCCGATATATAGTTCACAACACTTTAATCCTAACATCAAAAGCCTCATATATATACAAACTATTGTTGTACTTCTTGTGGTATTGATTAGGAATTATGAAGAAGTTTTCAAGCATAGTTGTCCTTTTATATGCCATCTGCATTGTTCTTGGTAAGTTGCATATGATTCAATTTTCCCCCTATACTATCACTATGTATATGATTCAAAAGAATTAAAAAAGATAATCATCCTAATGTGTTTTAAACTTATTAAGTGGTTTCTTGTATATGTAAACCGCATGTACACCTTCATATATAGTCATGGAATAAAAAAAAGGGCAGTTTGGTGCATGAAACACGTGTTCATGCGGGTTCGGGTAAGGATCGCATCCCAAGGGATGTGAGGTAGGTAGCCTACCCTGATACAAGTATTATTGGCTGAGTCTACGATTCCAGCTCATGACCTATAAGTTTTACGGAGACAATTTTACCGTTGCTCGTCCCAAAGTTCTCCTTCATATATAGTCATGGAAAAATTGTTCAATTTTCTATCCTGACAATTTTTTCTTTTTCTGTCTAAACAAATGAAGGCACTAAGACGAGAGGAGCAAAAGAATGTCGAGTTCCATTTCCAGGAGCTGCAAAACCTTGTGATCCAGCAGATTGTAACAACCAATGCTTTAAGCAGTTCCAAGGAAAGCCTGCACCTAATCCTTCTATTAAAGGATCACTTCTTGGAGGGGATTGCTTAGCTGGAAATTGTTTTTGCACTTTTTGTTGTGAAGTTAATTGCCCTGATCTCCATTCCTGAATTCTCTTTCAGAGTTATTAATTTTTTGATGGAATAAGTTGTCATGTTTCCTTGCTTTTGATGTAGCAAATAAACAATATATGGAATCTTTTCAATCCAAAAGGAAATTCCCTTTAATTAATTAGTCATTCTATGTCATATCCTACGAGAATCTTACATCAACAAAATATGGGAGAAATGTCGGGTTAAGTGGATATCCCTTAAACTCTGCTAACGCGTTTTAAAGTCGTGTGAGCCTAGGCTCAAAGAGGACAATATCACTAGTGGATTGGACTGTTAGATATGATATTAGAGTCGCTCCGTGTGCAACTTTGATCGGTGGTAGGGCAAACCTCAGCGAGGACATTGAGTCCCTAAGGAGACAAAACACACGAGAGATGTTGAGTATATAAGTAGACATGTCTTAGACTCTAGTGACACGTTTTAAAACCGTGAGGACCTAGGCCTAAAGCGGACAATATCAATTATGGATTGGGCTGTTAAAATTTACCGTTCACACGTTCATAGAAAATTTACACGGACTTTGAAAAGAAAGATTAAGCGATAGTTTACACACTAATACATACAAGTACTAAATTAGGCAATTTTATCGTGATCGCTCAAGTTGATGACTTGAGAAAGTATGGTATGTCAAAAGATGAATTCAAAAGATAATGTATGTGCATATAACCATGTGACATAATTAACACATTCATGATATGCATCAAACGTGCACAATCAATCAACACATCACCCATCTGTAAAACTGGTTTGTGCTATTGTTACGATCCAAAACACAACATGTCGTGATGACACCTATCGTGATACTAAGCATGCTGACTACTCAAATATTTGCAGCGCTTTCAAATTTAAAATATACTAAAACATGTTTAAATAGGAAAAAATCTCATAAAAACTGATAAAATCCATCACAATTCGATACAGAAGTTTCTCAAAACCAGGGTGTGACTGAGTACATTAGCATCTATACAAATACAAAGTCTGATACTCTGTCTAAAAGAGCAGAAATTGAATAATAAATTGAGAGATAGGGGAGGAGAGTCAAGGTATGCGGACGCCGGGCAGCTACCTCGATAGTCTCCGAATAACTGAAAACTCTGGAAATCAGCAACCACCATGTCCAGAAACACATGGATCTGCACAGGAAGTGCAGGGTATAGCATGAGTACAACCAACTCAGTAAGTAACAAGTCTAACTACTGGGCTGATAGCAGTGACGGGCTTCACAGGTACAATTCAATTAAAAAAATATAGTACAGAAACGTAGACATGCTTCCAAATTTAACAGTTAAAGCTCAAACATGTAAGATATGTCAAGCTCAATTGAAACAAGATATGGTGCATCTCAACATCTACATGTCAGTTATGTATGCCAAGTGAAGTACAAACAGTGATGCAATCATATGCATGTCGCGGCCCCTTTTTCTCGCGAAATCGGGTTTCGATATTTGACAACTCCTTTTGAGAAGGGAAAGGAATTAGTTATTGGGAGAATCGCCATCTAACGGTTTAAGGTGCGTAGGGAACCTATTGCAGATGACTCAGGTTATACTAGTTGCGTCAAAAGATCGGGTAAGGGCTCAAATTACCTCGAGGGGAAGGTGTTAGGCACCCCTCGAGATCCACAACGGTGGAAACTTTAATTATGTGAATTAGTCTAATAAACAAAGGGGAGGAATTATTTAATAGGGATGGGGGGTCCTAAGTTTTTTAGCTTATAGGATCACCCTGTACAACATAAATAATACTTCGTAACTCCCCCAAGACGGGGGTGATACTCATATTATTCAGCGGGCACAAACTATCATCTCCTGCTACCCGATTACTATCTTTAAGTTTTTACCTAAAGCGCTCTAATCAATTCTAACTCGTGTCCTATGCGTCCACTACCCGTCCCTTACCTATGGTCCCGGAGGCATTGAGACCTCTATTTTTTGGATGGTTCTAGACTCAACTTAGGTTGCTCAAAATTGTAAAACTAAGCGAAATATAAAATATATTGGACTTTTCATAAAAAAGTAGATAAAGACTAAATTTAGCCCCCACACATAAGGCTGTATTGGTAAAACATAGCTTTACACGTAGCCAGAATCCGGATGACTCAGCCAACTATGTGGACCAAAGAAAACAACACACTTGGAGGAAAAGATACACAGAGGCACGGGATAAAAGAGATACGATTAATATAATAGCCATAAGAAAGAGGCACGGTTGAAATAAAATCCAGACAAAGCAACGAGCAGGTATAAGATTAACTCAACAGGCACGGAATTGGTTTATGAATCACAAGTATATCAGCCACGGGAAACCTAATGAAGAAGAAAAGCCACGGTCATGACGAATCTAGACACAATAATGGGCAGATTCAAGGATCAACAATTAATATTATATACGTTATGTAATTTCTAAAATAACAGTTACGATTCACCATTGTAACGCCTCATTAATGTATTAATTAGTCATTAATGAACCATCATTACCGGAATCCAAAAGTTGTACTAGGAGAATCTCCCTATAAAAGGGAAGAAGAAGTAACAAACAGGGGCATCTGGATCCTCATATACAAACTATTGTACATCTCGCATATTGCTATCAATCTATTGTTCTTTTACTTGTTCCATCTCCTTTTTGATTATCAATAACCCGAGTTTATCCTAAAATAGCTTTGATCAAAGGATCTCATTTTTTGGTTAAACAAATTGGTTCCGTTACCAGGAACTTGATAATCATCGTTTTCTCTACTAATTGATATCCTTAAAATCATGTCGAATTCCAACAACAGCGATAAAAATAACAACGTCAACAACAATGACGATAACAACCAGCAAAGAAATGGAACCCCAATTTCAACTCCTCCTCGAGGAACTCCACGAGCTTCAAGAGAACCATCCCCAGAAAGAGCTAACAATCGTAACAATAACGAACAACCAATGGAACCAGATCAAATAAGGCAAATGATTGCTGAATACGTGGGGCAGGCTTTGCGAGAATTTGCAAGAGGATTATCACAAGTACCTCCAGTACCATCAACACTGCCTCCGGATAATACAATTGTAGTAGAAGATTTGCAAGCAGAGTTAACAAATTTAACCAGGGATGAAACTCTCAATACACCTCTTGAAACACGACCAGGTATGACTAGTAATTCAGAACTACAAAATTTATTATTAACCATGCAGAAGCAAATGAAAGAACAAAACGATCGCATCGAGCAAATCCCGGGTGTTCCGCCTATTATCAAAGGAATCGATGTGGATAGATATTCTGAATAACCTTGGAAGCCAAGTGCAGCTCCGTTACTTATACCCAAGAAGTTTAGAATGCCTGATGTCCCCAAATAAGATAGAACAACCGACCCACGTGATCACGTGACTGCTTTCACCACTGGAGTAAAAGGCAATGATTTAACAAAAGAGGAAATATAATCAGTCCTTGTCAAGAAATTCGGAGAAACACTCACAAAAGGAGACTTAACCTGGTATTCTCTTCTCCCTGAGACCTCTATAATTTCTTTTGCTGAACTTGCAGATTCGTTTATAAAAGCACACTCTGGTGCAAAAAAAGTTGAAAAACGAATGGAAGATATATTCAAGATAAAGCAAGGAGACAAGGAATTGCTACGTGAGTTTGTAGATAGATTTCAACGGGAAAGAATGAACCTACCGAGGGTGCCTGACAACTGGGCAGCCATGGCATTCACAAGTAACTTGAACGAGAAAAGCTCAGAAGCCACGAGGCGACTCAAAGAGAGTCTAAGAGAATTCCCAGCCACGACATGGAGTGATGTGTACAACAGGTACAGTACTAAACTCAGGATTGAAGAAGATATAATTGCACGATCAAAAGATGAGGAATATCCCAAAATAAGATGCTCAGAATCAGAGGAAAGATCAGGTAAAAACATGTATGATCCTTATTTAGGACGCTCGGGACGTGGCCTACGTCCCAGGTTCGAAAATGCAAAACCTCCGGGAATAGATACAAACTCATCCTCATCTAGATCCAGGAGAGATCGAGATGAACAATTCCGGGATATTACCCAAATTGGACACCATTGCTTTAATGTAAGCAGCACTGAGCTCGTCTCAATACTGAGAAGTATGGGAGACAAATTTAAATGGCCGAAAGAAATGCGTTCTAACCCTAACAGGAGGAACCTCGATCAATGGTGTGAATTCCACAATGATCACGGCCATAGAACAACAGATTGCAGATTTTTACAAGGGGAAGTAGAACATCTATTAAAACAGGGCTATTTAACAGACTTGTTTAGTGATAAAGGTAAACAGGCATATATGAAGAACAGGCGGGAGCCACCTAAACCACCTTCCCCAAAACGGACTGTCAATGTCATACATGGAGGAGAAGAAGTAAACGGGATAGTCTGCCAGCCAACATCAAAAGTCACGAGCACCCACGGAAAGCGGGTTCGAGAAGAAATGAGGGAAGAACAAATATCTTTTTTCGACGCAGACTTTGGCGGATTAATACTTCCACACAATGACGCGCTGGTTATATCCTTACTTATTCATGACACTAACGTTAAAAGGGTGTTGATTGATCCAGGAAGTTCAGTCAATATTATTTTGATGAAAGTCATAGAAAAAATTCTAGTTGAAGACAAAATGATTCCAAAGGTTCGAGCCATACCTGGGTTCGACAATTCAACGGTGATAACTAAAGGTGAGATCAAACTCAACACTTACGGGGAGGGAGTCATCAAAAATGCAAAATTCCAAGTCATTAATACAGAAATGGCTTACAACGTCATCCTGGGAAGACCATGGATTCATAACATGAAAGCGGTCCCATCTACTTTACATCAAATAATAAAATTCACTTCCAAATGGGGAATAAGGCAGATCAGGGGTGATCAGCAAACCTCGAGGAATATTAATTCAATAACTCTTAACAACAAAAGAGACGCGGAAGAAACAACGAATTGTCAAACAGAGGCNACATGAAAGCGGTCCCATCTACTTTACATCAAATAATAAAATTCACTTCCAAATGGGGAATAAGGCAGATCAGGGGTGATCAGCAAACCTCGAGGAATATTAATTCAATAACTCTTAACAACAAAAGAGACGCGGAAGAAACAACGGATTGTCAAACAGAGGCCCCGTCTTCAAACAGGTATGGAATAAACTTCTGATCAGCTACGTACCAAAGAAATAGATATTCCAATAGGTGCGGAAGAGGATAATGACGAAACAAATCTTGTAATCATCAAGAATGAGCCAGAACATGCGGACATAGACTCCAGACCAGATTTCATACATGAACCAGAAGAAGAAGAACATATCAAAACAACTGTTGAAGAACTCGAGGCTATTCCCATCTCAGAACAAAAGCCCGAAAGGAAACTTTACATTGGAATAAAATTGTTAGAAAGATTAACTCCAGAACAAAAAGGTATATTTGTCAATTATTCAAAGGCTAATGAGGATTGTTTTGCATGGTCCCATTCAGATATGATAGGTATCCCACCAGAAGTGATGAATCACAAAATTAAACAAAGATCCATCGTTCGTACCTGTTGAACAAAAGAAGCGAAAGCAAGGACCTTTTAAAAATCAAGTGATTGATGAAGAAATCCAAAAGCTTTTAAATATAGGTTCGATACGAGAGGTAAAGTATCCCGACTTGCTAGCCAACACAGTAGTAGTACCCAAAAAGAACGGCAAATGGCGGGTATGTGGCGATTATACTGATTTAAATAAAGTATGTCCTAAAGATTCATTTCCCTTGCCACATATAGATCAAATGATCGATCAAACCGCGGGTCATGAATTGTTAAGCTTTTTGGATGCATATTCTGGTTATAACCAAATCAAAATGGACCCCTTGGATGAAGAAAAGACTTCCTTCATTACTAACCGGGGGACCTATTGTTATAATGTAATGTCTTTTGGGTTAAAAAATGCAGGTGACACTTATCAAAGGGTAGTGACAAAAATGTTTCAAGAACATTTGGGCAAAACAATGGAGGTTTACATCGATGATATGCTTGTAAAATCAACACAAGCGGTAGATCATCTACAACATCTCTCTATTACTTTTGATATCTTACGCCGGTACAACATGAAACTCAACCCGGAAAAATGTGCCTTCGGAGTGCAATATGGTAAAGTTTTGGGATTCCTTGTGTCTAACAGAGGAATAGAGGTAAATTCAGCACAAATAAAAGCTATAGAAGAAATACCTGAAATCTTGAGAAATAAAAAAGAAGTCCAAAGATTGACAGGAAGAATAGCATCCCTAGGGAGATTTATTTCTAAGTCTTCCGAAAAAAGCTTTAAATTCTTTGCAATTCTTAAAAAGAAAAATCAATTCGAATGGACTGAAGAATGTCAACAGGCTTTAAAAGACTTGAAGGTCTACTTGTCAAAACCACCATTGTTATCAAAACCAAAAGAAGGAGAAAGATTATATATCTACTTGGTTGTCTCAGAAATTGCCATAAGTGCAGTATTGGTAAGATAAGAAAGAGGTAAACAATCTCCCATTTATTATGTAAGCAAAACCTTACTAGATGTAGAGACTAGATATCCCCATCTAGAAAAATTAGTTTAGCATTAATAATGGCATCAAGAAAATTGCGTCCTTATTTTCAATGTCATCAAATTACTGTTGTAACTTCATATCCTTTAAGGAATATTTTGCATAAACAAGAATTGTCAGGGAGATTAGCCAAATGGGCCATAGAATTAAGTGAGCATGATATAACATATCAACCTAGAACTGCAATTAAATCACAAATATTGACCGACTTTGTAGCTGAATTTAGCAGTAATATTACTCCTGAAGTAGAAAAGGAACTACAACTCCTCAATGGTAGAAACCCAGGTCAGTGGACCCTGTTTACAGATGGCTCATCTAATATAAAAAAGAGCAGGATTAGGTATTGTACTAATATCACCCACGGGTGAAAAGATACGACAAGCAATCAAATGCTATCCAATAACTAACAATGAAGCAGAGTATGAAGCTGTTATTGGAGGTTTAGAATTGGCACGAGAATTGTCAATTGAACAAATCAAAATCAACAGCGATTCACAACTGGTGGTAAATCAAATACAGGGGGTTTATATCGCTCGAGAAACTCGAATGCAACAGTACCTAGAAAAGGCACGAGAACTTGTGAGACAGTTCAAAATGTGGAAAATAATACAAATACCTAGAGAAGAAAATGCTGAAGCAGATGCATTGGCCAACCTCGCAGCTGTTACGGACGTAACCAATAAAGACAACACTATCATCGTACACCTCTTCCATTCAACAGTAGATCACAACAAGAATGAGGTATCCTTCAATAATTTAACTTGGGATTGGAGAAACGAAATTCTTAGCTTTTTGCAGAACGGTACCGTACCTGAAGAGAAAAAAGCAGCTCAAGCGCTCCGTCGTAAAGCAGCGAGATATTGTTTAGTTCACAACACCTTCTATCGTAAAATATTTGGGGGACCCCTGGCTAAGTGCCTCGGACATAATCAGACGGAGTTTGTGATGAGAGAAGTCCATGAAGGCCACTGTGGAAATCACGCAGGTGCAATATCTTTGGTAAAAACCCTAATCAGAGCAGGATACTACTGGCCCAAGATGGAAGAAGACGCGGAGAATTTCATATCGAAATGTGACAAATGTTAGCGGTTCGCCAATACTATGCATCGACCAGCAGAATTGTTACATTCTATTATATCACCATGGCCTTTCATGAAATGGGGAATGGATATAGTAGGACCTCTTCCCCCAGCTAAAGGTCAGGTACGGTTCCTGCTTATACTTACTGATTTTTTCACAAAATGGGTAGAAGCAGAAGCATTCAAACAGGTGCGGGAAAAGGAGGTTAAGAGTTTCTTATGGAGAAATATAATATGAAGGTTCGGAATTCCAAAGGAGATCGTGTGTGACAATGGCCCACAATTTATAGGCTCTTAAATCACAGAATTCTTCAACAGCTGGAAAATCAAACGGATCACATCAACAACATATCATCCCGTAGCTAATGGACAAGAATAATCCACGAACAAAATCATCATCAACAATATAAAAAAACGGTTAGACAGAGCCAAAGGAATTGGCCCGACGAATTACCAGCGGTGTTATGGGCATACAGGACTACATCAAAAACAGTTACGGGAGAAAGTCCTTTCGCACTTGTTTATGGCTCAGAGGCATTAATACCCGTGGAAATTGGCGAACCAAGTCTGAGAGTGAAAACAGCTACGGAACAAACGAATGATGTTGAACTCCAAACCAATATAGACTTGCTCGAGTCACGAAGAGATGCGGCCTTAATACGGATGGCAGCTCAAAAGCAAATCATAGAACGACACTACAACCGCAAAGCTCATCTCAGGTATTTCAAAATTGGGGACTTTGTACTTAAAAAGGTCTTCCATTCAACAAAGGAAGCCGGAGCTAGTAAACTACATCCAAACTGGGAAGGTCCCTATAAGGTCCGAGGCATAGCAGGCAAAGGCGCGTACGAGTTGGAAGCCATGGACGCCAGGATACTACCAACGAGTTGGAACGCCATTCACCTAAAGAAGTACTACTTCTGAGGAAAATAAGTACCCCCGGTCAGGTATCGCATGTTCAATTTTATCTTTTAATATATAAATTTTACTAACTTTTTTAGATGATAGGCAAAAAGCTAACCCATCACCAGATGATGACATTAGACTTGCAGAGACGCGAGGAAATAATACAATTCCCGCTCTAGGGTTACACTTTCTGATGGATATTTTAAAGGGTTAAGCAGTCATCATCTAAAAAAGTATAGACCTTCGAGTCCGAATGTTTTACTTTTTCAGGGAAAGGACCACAAAGAAAGAACAATCAAGTGCTCGAGATCTCATTCTTCAAAGCTCAAACACTTGGGGGACTATATAGTATAGAAGGCCAAGATGAAGCAAAAAGACTGTCAGAAGTCAAAAGCTCGAACCTAAAAGAACCATTTACCCAACAAGTGAAAGTGATACGAGCAAAACTAAAAGAACTGAAGACTCCAGCACAAGAATTACAAAGCCTACTCTAAAAAAACCTTCGAACCATGTTCAGGTTAAAAGGCAAAGAATCAGCTACGACGAAGAAATGTACATCTTACACTTATACAAAAACTGTTATGACAAAAACCAGTTAGGGATAGAAGGCTGTTATACAAATAAAACAGTTACGAATGAAAGGTCATAACCCTTGTATTTATTCTCAAAACTGTTATCAAATAAAACAGTTACGAATCACGATATATTTCTCTCGTACCTGTTATAAAACTGTTGCAAATAAAAACAGTTGTGGGTAAAAACCCAACATTTACAAAAAAAATTACTAATAAAAAAACGGTTATCTCCTTGTATTAACTCAAAAAAAACTGTTACCTATGAAAAACAATTGTGAAATACAAGTAATTATCAAATATGTTCAAACAAAACAGTTGCAACATGAGTCGTAGATGATAATCATAACACATGTAAAATGTTGTGAAAGTTCAAATAAAAACTTCTCACAAAAACATTCTTAAACATGTGAGAAATTCCTATCTTCTATTGTATTCCAATGAAGTTGAGACGTCTTCTTCATTAAGTATTAATAAAAAAGGGCCCTAACTCATAAACAAAGCCTGTCACAAACAAAGGCTAAAAATTCAAACGAACACTACACCTACTGTGAAAAGGTTCAAAATGAAATATGCATTTTCATGCAAGAAAGCTAAGAGGTACAAACAAAAACCTCAAAAAAGCAATACAATTGACTTAAAAGAGTAACATTCAAACTTATAGAAAAAAGTCTCGAGATTGTACTGAAATTAAAATAAGCGGCTAAGTACTAACTATTACTTAGCTGCATAAGTATTTACATTTTTTATGCCCCTAAGTTGTCAGTTGGGGACTTTAAAATTTCAAACTTACCCCTGATGAAGCTGGGATTAATTACACCAATCCAATAAAAAAGAAAAAAAAGGGGGGGAGATTAAAATCTTCATTCTCAAGGAGGAGGAGGAGGAGAACCAGCTTCTTCAGAAGAATCATCCGCTTCTTTCTGGTCTTCATCAGCTGAAGAGAGATCAAAACTTTGATGAATCTTCTCCATAGCTTCCCTAGATTTTGCAATCTCAGAATCAAGGTCAAAGCCTTCTTGACTCATCTCCAGCAATGTATCATGATGAGCACTCATGTATGCCCTACTCACGTCAACAACTGTTGATTCTTCAAGGTCACCATAGTCCTTTGACCAAATCTGAATCTCGCCCTTCAAATTATCATTCTCATCTTCAGTGGTTTCCAAGGCAACCTTTAGAGATGCAAGTGATTCCTCCAAAGTTTGAACCTTCATCTGAGCTTCACGGAGATCTTCTTGAACCTGGGAAAGATTACGCACCAATTCACCGGAATATTCCTCTTTCTCCCCCAACATGTGCTTCAGGTGCCGGATTTCCTCCGTAGCTTTTGACAGTTGCTCAGCAAATGAAGATTCGAGAACATCTTTATCTTTATTGACTTGACTGAGAGAAGCTTTTTCCACTGCCAACTCTGTCTTAACAACCTTCAATTGCTACCTTAAAGTATCTCTCTCATCCTCTAAAGCTCTCATCTCTATTCGAAGACTGTCGTATTGTGCTTTACTATCATCGAGCCCGCGAAGCACCTTCAACTTATTTTCATAATGGGAAACTCTCTTCATAAGCTCTAAACCAATAAGGTGCGTCTGCAAAAACAGTAAAACAATCAAACGTGTTAAACTGTTAATAAAAGAACAACATTTATGCAAGAGTTCTCCCAAACTTCATACCTTTAAGGAGTTGTGCACCTCTTCATTGGACCAAGTAAGAGTCGCGTGGCTATCAAGATTGGCCCTCTCCTCAGAGCCAATTAAAGTCTTAATCCACACCTCTGGCTCACCAGTCTTCTTGAAGAGGTTTCCACCAGCTGGAACCTCAATTGTAACTCTTCTCATTTCCCTCCTAGAAGACCCTTCCTCTATAACAGAAGGCACGGAAGTTGGGACGGAAGGGACAACGGAAAAAAGAGAAGTACCGGAAGCTAAAGAAACCGCGGGCACTGCGGTAGAGACGGACGAAAAAGAAACTGAAGAAACAACAGGTATGGGAGGAGGAACAACAACCACAGAATGAGGAGCAGAGACGACAGCAAAACCTGGATAGATGGTAGCCAGAGGAACATCATCAGGGTCCATTTCAAAACCTTCATGAAATAGACGTTCAGCAGGATCTCGAGTTGGGGGCTGGGATTGATCACGAGAAGAAGAAGGCCTGATTTTCAACACGGAAGAAAGAGGTGCGGGAGTAGACTCTTCATCAGAAATTACCCGCCTTCTTCTCGCCCGGTGCACTAAAGCACCCTCTTCTTCATCCTCATCTTCTCCTCCAAAGCGAGAATCTTGAACCTTTCTTTTTGAAGCACTAGCCAAGACATTCTGGGCATGAGACAACGACATCCTCGGAAGCGTTGAAGATGCCCCGCGGGCAATAAACCCTACCAAAAAAAGAGAAAAAATTAAACAAAATTCAGGTAAGGAAAGAAAAGAGAAAAACTCTACTTACCATGAGTCTTGAAAACCCATTTATACTTCGTGGAAAAGTAGTTCCAGGATCTTTCCTCAACAGGAGCAGCAGTTAACATTCTTTCTACCCATCTACGAATATCGGAGACATTCTCGACAATATTCATAGTTGCTGAAAATAAGAGGAAAACAGATGCGGTGTTAAAAATATAATACAACTCTATGTAAAGAAGACAGGTGCGAACCAAAGTACTTACGTGCGCGATTCCACTTCTCAGGGAAGGGAAGGTTATTTTCACCCACTAGAACAGCAGTGGGAACAGCAATGTATCACAAGTACCAACCTCTATCTTTATCATCATCAGGGTTTACTAAAACTCTTTTACTCCGAGCAGCCAGAGTAAAAACCCCTTGACAAAATAGAGCAGGTGAATATAAATGCATCAGATGATGAAAAGTGAAAGGAACGGAAACCTTTGAAGCCAAAACTCTTAAACAAGCGACAACACGACATACTAAGGGACCTACATGTCCTAGACAAATATTGAAAAAACGGCAAAATTCTATGATAACAGGGTCAACAGGAGGCTGAAATCCTAATGTGAAAGGGTAAGTATAAACATAAGAAAAACCCGCCTTGTAAGGCGTGATTATTTGAGTACTACTTGGCAGAAGAATGGGAACATTAGACTCCTAGTAGCATTTCCTACGAACAACAGGAATATGACCTACAGTAACAATGGTAGCGTATTTTTCCACACTATCTAAAGAAGAAGATTGTTCGGCGATGGGAGAATTTACTTTTGGAAAAACTATCTCAGCAGGGAGGATTTCGTCAACCCTGGGTTCACGAATATCATCCTTGTTCTTAGAAACAAAATGAGAGGATATACCTCTGGGAGAAAACAAAGACCTACTAGAAGAAGGAGGAACTAAAGGAGATGAAGAACCTCTAGCGGAAACAGGTTCTAAACTCCTTAATCGACCACCTCGTCGACTCCTAGATGAAGCATAAGAAGGGGACGCCGAAGTTTCAACATTGATAACTTTTTTAGATCAACCAGGTGAAGACATATTTATGAGAGTTAAGAAAAATTTCTTCACTAAGGAAAAATCAAATTATAGAAGTGTTTCGTGAAAGAGAAAGAAAGAAGACGATTATTTATACCTAATGGCAACCGTCAAAGCATGGAAAAATAATGATGGAAAGTCATAATTAAGCATGTCACTTCAGAACTGAGGCGGCAATTTTTTGCAGAACCAACCAAAGATAAACACGTGGAAGAAGCATTAAATAGAAGTAATATGCAATGAATGCGTTTAATAAAGGGTACAATGTTTAAGAACAAAGCGGCGGCAAAATACCATAAATGCGTATCCACTTACCAAGTATTATACGCCAAATACATGGCAAGGGGACTATCTGTATTGGTAAAAAATGGCTTTACACGTAGCCAGAATCCGGATGACTCAGCCAACTATGTGGACCAAAGAAAACAGCACACATGGAGGAAAAGATACACAGAGGCACGAGATAAAAGAGATACGGTTAATATAATAGCCATAAGAAAGAGGCACGATTGAAATAAAATCCAGACAAAGCAACGAGCAGGTATAAGATTAACTCAACAAGCACGGAATTGGTTTATCAATCACGAGTATATCAGCCACGGAAAACCTAATGAAGAAGAAGAGCCACGGTCATGACGAATCTAGACACAATAATGGGCAGATTCAAGGATCAACAATTAATATTATATACGTTATGTAATTCTTAAAATAACAGTTACGATTCACCATTGTAACGCCTCATTAACGTATTAATTAGTTATTAATGAGCCATCATTACCGGAATCTAAACGTTGTACTAGGAGAATCTCCCTATAAAAGGGAAGAAAAAGTAACAAACAGGGGCATCTGGATCCTCATATACAAACTATTGTACTTCTCGCATATTGCTATCAATCTATTGTTCTTTTACTTGTTCCATCTCCTTTTTGATTATCAATAACCCGAGTTTATCCTAAAATAGCTTTGATCAAAGGATCTCATTTTTTGGTTAAACAAAGGCAGCAAATGCACTCAAAACATGTTGGCGTATTGAAAATTTTGACAGTTAAGGATATTGGGTCCTATAGACATGATTTCTACGCGTTTCTAGATTTTAAACATGCTGAAAGTTTATGAAAAGTATCTCTAGGTAATTCTGTAATGTAAACGTGCTGACCATAATTCCTAGGTGATTCTGTAATTGCCTATTGATTTCAATTAGATCATTTGAACCTATAGGCAGGTTATCTAAGTGGTGGTTAACAAGACATTAGGCTGATTCCGTTTTTGGGTATTTGCACAAATGATAGTTGTCCTTATGAGCGTGAGTTCTACTCTTAGTGATTGAGTTTGTTTATTAATTCCTAAAGACATGCATATTAACTAGGTGATTGTGACAATTGGTTAAGGCCTATAAACATGATATCTAAGTAAACAAATGTGAGTATGTTGTAATTTAAACTAGATTATTACATGTTCTATAGACATGGTTTCTAATCGTGTAAAGCAGAGTAAACAAGATATTCGCAGAATTTGTTTGAGCCAAAATAAAATCCATATAGGCAGGTTTTCTAATCATGCGAAGGAAAGTAAACAAGATATTCAAAGAATTTGTTTGAGCCAAAATGAAATCCCTATAGGCAGGTTTTCTAACATGCGATGGCAAAGTTAAAAATTTAGACAGATTTTAGCATTCAATTTCTGGGCATAAAACAGAACCTATGGGCATGTTATCTAACATAATAGTAGTAGAAAAACCTAAAGGCATGTTATCTAACATAATAGTAGCAGAAAAATCTAAAGGCATGTTATCTACCATAATAGTAGCAGAAAACTTAAAGGCATGTTATCTACCCACATAATATCAAATAAACCCATGTCCCAATTTTATTATCACCCCCAATTGTTATTACAAATAATTATTACAGACCAGAATCAATTGAATAAATTACAAAGTGTGTACACTATAGGAAGCCTTCAGCAGGCCTAAAACAACATCTGGATGGGCCTGGTCCTTCAATTCACAACTTCTCCAAAAGCTAGTGTTCATAGAACCACAAAGTGATTGACTCACTTCTGTTTTAAAGCACAAGCATACCAATCCCAGTCCTCTAGTGTGTTAGAGTTCCAAGGGGCTTCATGAACCCCAGGAAATGCTCACACTAGTGTGAAAAGATCATAATCAGTTTAAGGGGAAATTATGGACCAAATCATGGTGTGTCTGAGTTCACGAGGGCCTCATAGGAACCCTGAGCAGTGCTTACACCAAGAAGGCCAAGGACAATACATCAAATTATTTTAGCAAAGATTATTGGGATTTAAAAGAGTGCACAACAGCATTTGGAGTTAGGCTTAGGGGTAGGGTCACACACAGAAACAAAGACAGACACTTTGAAATTAATAAGTTTTGAAACCAATAAGGTTGAAACTTTAACAAGGGATCAAAACATACTTCACAAAGGCAGTAAAGAATTAAGATTAAGATAAGTTATGAAAACAACATGCTAGTGATTAGTAAGAGATAATAGCATAGTGAGCACATGATCAATGGAATGACATACTAACAGATTTCAAAAACAAACTAAGAGATACATGCTGAACCAGTTTCAGGGAAAGATGTTAGACACACTTGAAGATAGTCTTAACTGCACAAAATTAAACAGGTTCATCAATTAGTAGACTAAGTTGAACAAGCCTAACACACATAAAGCAATGAATCTAGTACAATAGCGTATTGAGCAATTAAAATGATAAAGAGGTTTAAGTGACTTACTAATTCATATGAAACAGAAAAGGTTAAGCAGTGAGGCAATGATCATCAATAGCAGCAAATGCCAATGCAGATTTCTGGCTTTGGCTTCCAGTCGGCCAGGAAAAACAGAATATAGTAGTATATGGTATAGATTTTTTGTAGTGAAAATAATTTCGAGTTCTTAGTCTTGTTCTAAGAGGAAAGAGGGAAGGATTTTAAATGGCACTAGACTGGGTAACATAAACATGGAACAATCAATCAACTAATTTAAGGAAAAACTCCGAACATTATTAAGGCAAGCCAAGAAGAACAATACATAAAGCGATCACAATAGTTTTAGGGAATCAAACAGGTCTGGGAATCACAGACTCTTAGGTTTAGGGTAACAATTAAGACAAGAGACATAATAAATAGACAGAATCAGCAGGGAAATAAAGAATCGAAACCCTAATTTTTAGGGTAAGTAAATTAGTCAGAAACAACTAAAGGAATAACACATATGCATATAGATGCTCGAAAACATTAAAGAGGGAATACTCAAAATTAAGGAACCATAACAGATCTAAAAAATCTGAGCCCTAATTATAGGCGAGTAAAACTAGTACGAAAGTCACAATAGATTGCACATAGACAGGTATACGGAACATTAAAGAAGATATTCAACCACAAATAGAACTAGAACAGATCTTAAAAATCTGAGCCCTAATTTTAAGGCAAAAATATTAGGCAAAAAATTTTTAACAAAAATAACCACAAATAAAATAGACATGCGGAAACATAAAGGAGATTTTTTGACAACAAAAAATAAGAAAAAATTTAAACAGATCTTAAAAGACCTAAACCCTAATTTTAGGATAAATACAGAATCAATGGAATCTTAGATATTCGTACCTCAAAGGGATGAAGAAAGAACGTAGATAAAAAAAAGGAGAAAGTTCGAACCAGATTTTGGTCCGGAAATGGGGAAATCGCCTTGCATGTTAGGCAAGCCACTAGGTAATATCACAAACGATTGACCAATAGCGAGATAAGACCAATAAGGTAAGAAAATCATCAATGGATTCCATATCTAGTTGGAATCGAAGAAAGACTAGGAGGGTAACGACGCTTAGGGTTTCAGAGGGAAAGAGAGGAGGGAGTTTAAGGGCAGTTGTTAGGTAAGAGTGATTAGGGATTGGAGTGGGTAGGTTAATTAAAAGGGGGGTATTGAATGGGGGTCGTTGATCTTGAGAGATCAACGACCGGGATTGAAGGAGAGGTTTGGGCGGGTAAAATGGGTATTGGGTTAGGGTTTTGGGTTATTTTGTTTGGGCTGGGGTATTTGGGCTAGGAGTTTAAGTAGCTCGGCTGGGATGGTCCGAAATAATTAAGAAAATGGGCTAGATTTTAAATACCCAATTTATTAAATAAATAATTTATAAGAAATAACAGATAAATAAAAAAAATATCATTTGTGCATAAAAATAGTTAACAACAATTATTTAACACTACAAAAATATAAAAAATATTTTTTTCATAAATAAAGTAATTATAAGTATATACGGGCTATTATTGCAAAATGTGCAATTTTAGCCTTTAAAAATGCAAATGTATTTGTGATAAATATGTTAAAAATATTTAAAGCCTAATCTGGGTGTAAATGATGAAATTTGATGATAGAATCATCATAAAATAATTTGTGATGCAATTAATAACTATTTGTTTAATAAAATATAGGAATAAATTTGATTTAAAAACCTTTCAAAATAATAGAAATTTATGAAAATGCTTGTATGTGTTTATAAATCAAATGATGATGTATATGTACTATTTTGAAAGTATATATGTATATTTAAAAATATGAGGGAAAAATTGGGTATCAACAATGCATACTCTCACTGTAACAATCACTCACTCCATCCTCCTAGAAACTCATTCCTCACAATCGCTCCATCCTCACAGTCACTCAATCCTCCCAATTTCCCGGCACTCACGCTCATTACTCCCACTCGCACTCAGTAGGTACTTGCGCTCACTGTGGGTGTGCAGACTCTGGAGGGGAAAATCCAGCCCAAGCGCTATAATAACCCAATCATGGCATGAATCAATAAAACATGTTGTGGCGTGCAGCTCAATCCTATAAATATCCTCACAATCTGGCCCTCGACCTCACTCAGTCATCAATCTCTCCAGTCTCTCGGGCTCACAGCCCAAAGAATGACGATATGATGTATTAATAAATGTCAATAGAGGCTGAGATATGATATGCATACAATAGCTATGATTGAGTACATAATTGCAAATAAAGAAAATAATTTCACATGTAACACGACCTCTTTGGGTCCCAACAGTACTAACATGTAGTCTAAGCATGAATTCTAACATGATTTGCAGCTCAATTTCCCTAACACATGGAGCATATACGGATAACGACTGAATATTCTACTATAAGGTTCCACAGAATTGACCAAGTCACAATTCCTATGGTGCACGCCCACACACCCGTCACCTAGCATGTGTGTCACCTTAACACCAATCACATAACACGTAATTCAGGGTTTCATACCCTCAAAATCAAGTTTAGAAGTGTTACTTACCTCAAACCGTGCAAATCCCTACTCTAATAAGCCCTTGCCTCGTGAATCGGCCTCCAAATGCCTCAAATCTAGCTACAAACAACTCGATACAATCAACACGAGCTAAAGGAATCAATTCCATATGAAAATGCTAAGTTTTATATCAAAAGTCAAAAAGTCAACTCAAAAGTCATCCTCCGGCCCCACGTCTCGGAATCCGATGAAATTTACGAAATCTAGACATCCAATTCAATCACGAGTCCAACCACACCAAAATTACTCAAATCTGATACCAAAGTCTTGCTCAAATCACCAAAATTTGACCTAAGAAGTTCCATTTTCCCCAATTTTCAAACCAAACAACTAATTAAATGATGAAATCAAAGATATAATCATGGAATTTAATCAAAACTAAGTAAGAATCACTTACCTCAATCACTTTCTTAAAAATCTCTCCAAGAATCGCCTGCAACGGAGCTCCCAAAATCAAATTTGTGAAATGAACTCAAACCCTCGTTTTTAAAAATATTTAAGTTTACCCAGATGTCCCTTAATCGCGATCGCGAAGCACACACTCAGCTGCCCAGAAAATTAACCTTATGCGAACGCGACAATACCCATGCTAACGCGAAGCACTACCTCCTCTGGCCTGAGCGATGGTGTCCCTCTTCAGGCGATCGCGAAGAACAAACGTGTGAACTCAGCTCCTACCTCATTTCCTCTTCACGAACGTGGCCTAGCGCACGTGTTCACGATTCACTACATCTCTAACCTATGCGATCGTAGCCCTCATCTCGCGAACGCGTAGAGTAAAAATCCTTGCTCCCGAAACAAGCCTTCGCGATCGCATAGAAGAAACAAGACCTGTACACCAGAAAAACTTCAGCAATCTCCCAAGTCCAAAATTCGATTTGTTAACCATCCAAAACAAGCTCGAGGCCCCCACGACCTCAACCAAACATACCAAAAATCCCTATAACACGATGCGAACTTAGTCGAGGCCTCAAATCACATCAAACAACATCAAAAATACGAATCGCATCTCAATTCAAGCACAACGAAAACTAAGAAATTCCAACTTCAACAATCGATGTTGAAACCTATCAAATCAAGTTTGATTGACATCAAATTTTGCGCACAAGTCATAAATGGAACAACCGACCTACTCCAACTCCCGAAATCGAAATCCGAGCCCAGCAACTGCAAAGTCAACTCTCGGTCAAATTTCTCAATTTCCAAAACTTTTAATTTTCCAACTTTCTCCATTTCAAGCCTAAATCAAATACGGACCTCCAAATCACTATCCGGACAAACTCCTAAGTCCAAAATCATCCTGCGGAGCTATCAGAACCATCGAAACTCCATTCCGGAGTTGTTTACACATAAGTCAACATATGGTCAACCTTACAACTTAAGCTTCCAACCTTGAGACTAAGTACCCGTTTGGCCATAGATTTTCCCAAAATAAACTTGGGTTTTATTTGGCAAACACTTGTTTGGCCATAGAGTTTGCCTATATTTTGGCAAAATCCCAAATCCCAAATGCCAAAACCAACTCAATAACTGGTTTTGGGCCAAATCCCTAATAATACACATGCTTTTCCAAAATAAATTTGGAATATATGTTTTGAAAACGTACGTCCAAACACATTTTCACCTTCAAGCCGAACTTCACCCAAAACAGATTTTTCAAAAATAAATTTGGGAATCTATGGCCAAACACTAGCTAAGTGTCTCAGCTCATTCTAAAATATCCCCGGAACCGAACCAACTACTCCGGTAAGTCACATAACGACAAACGAGCATGAAATAAGCAATAAATAGGGGAATCGGATTACAACACTCAAAACGACCGACCGGATCGTTACAGCTACGTTTTACACGGTTCCATCGACACCAAATTCAAATGTATATGGATGTGAGGAAGAATTGTGCAAGGGTAAATGAATAGCTATATCTTAGTATTTTCTGTATGGCGGTAGAGGTAGGTAACACTAAAGAATTAATGAATGAGCAAAAAGAGCTGAGCAAATGCAAGAAAGTTTGTCTATTTACCTTTTCAAAAAGAAATAAAAAAGTAAATTTTATTGTCTTAATATAGTAATAATAGAAATGTTAGATCTTTTCTTGTTTTCTGCGTTTTATGCTTTTAGAAAGAGAAAAATCTACTAGATAACCACATCAAGTCTTTTGCTTCTTGTACAAAGAGACATAATTGTCCAGTAGATCTTGTACTTTTTGAAAATATATACGAGCGGAGATGATATACTTACATCTGCAATAAGACATGACAAAAAACAGAAATGAAATCTATTAGCTCCAAGAAACTTTATGCAACAGATGAAGATGGACCACATAATACTTAAAGAATGACTGAATATATATACTCCCTTCTATTCAATTTATGTGCACCCATTTGACCGAGCACCGAGTTTAAGAAAAGAGAGAAGACTTTTGAATTTGTGATGTAAAATGAGGCACATATATTTTGTGTGGTTATAAATCATTGCATAAAGGTAAATTGTTTCCAAATAAGGAAATATGTCACTCTTTTTTACACGGACTAAAAAGGAAATATATTCACATAAATTGAAACGGAGTTAGTATTAAACAAGCATAAAAATGCTTAAAGTTTTTAAGCATGCTTAGCCAATGAAAGTTGATTATTTAAGGAACACTAACAATTTATATGCTCTTTGAGAGCGAGGCTAACTGATGCTGATTCTGGAGCATGTCTTGAATGTTAGATTAGAGTCATTGATGAATATAGTATTGTGTTGTGCAACTCTCACATTTTTTACATTTCTATGTTACTTTTATGCGTTCATTTACTGGTGCTTCTTCACTTTTTATTAAGTAAAAATAAAATGCATCAATGTATTTCATATTTCATGAACCAATATGTCGGGACACACATCTAGTTATATTTACATGTACCACCAATTTCTTGCAACCATTCCCCTTTAATACAGCTTGATGAGACCTAAGTTTGTTCGGAATTCATATATTTAAAAGCTACTTTTAAAAGTTGACAACTATATTTATTATTGTTAATATCAGCATGTTTTCTAACTGTTTGATTTCAGATTTTGTCGCTTGTTCAACATCTTGAACATTGTATAAGATAGAAATCGGGGCTATTCGATTTCACTATTTGATCGAGACTGAGGATGTTGTATCGAAGAGCTGAGACACTGAGTCTGAAACCGAAGCCTCTTTCTAGATCGAGGTCGGTAGCAATCGAAGCCAGAAGAGATAGACTTCGATTAATATCGAGATAGCTTAGTAATGGAAAGAGCGAGATATCCGTGATTGGTCAAGGATCGTGGCGTGAATCTCGGAACGGATCAAATCAGTAGCGGTTAATCAGTTGTTTACACGATTCCCTTCTGTAATAAGAAGTATACCATAATTAGGATTCCTCTACTGTATAAAGAGGAATTCCAGTCATTTGTATTCATCATTGTTCACTGAGAAAAAGCTATACAATAATTTCTTTCTTACTTATTGTTCTGCTTACTGTTCATCAGAATTATTTTATCTTAATCGTTCTTGTACTACTATCACATCGAGAATACATCATTTCGAGGTCGAGGCTCAGCTTGCATACTGGTTTGATTTATTTTACCGTTTAATTCAGTCATTTACTTTCTCATTTATCAATTGGTATTTGGTGAAATCACATATCCTTAAAACCACAATATAAGTTTAATTGTTATCCAAATTTTAGGGTAAACCGTTTGGCACCCATTGTGGGGCCAAGGATAATAGTAATTATTCAATACCGATTCCGATAACACGCACTACTTTACGCTTGTTCTTGTCAAGTACTTTTGCTTTCAGGTTAAAAACATGTCAAACTCACAATTCGCACCTACATATGGTAACAATGGCCTCGGATTTCACGGGGAAAACGATAATGTAATTGCTCTAGGGGTCGAGGTGCCACAAGCTGATCTCAGGGGAGCACCGATTGCCAACCCAGTCGACGTCAGTTCACATATTGCTTTGAATGCGAATCTAGGCGCGGACCCGGAAGGGAGTGTACGCAGAGAAGGACGATGTGGTGGTCAAGGTACACAAGATGGAGGAGATGGAGGAGTCAGTCTCCAAGTGATATTCGAAATGCTACAGGATCAACAAGCCGCTATTGCACAACTACAAAATCAGCATCGAACTCCGAGTGGGGCCGAACCGGAAGCCGACCGCCGAACTGAGCCAGTACCAAAAAGGTCGAATGCCCTGATTGGGGATTGACCCCTCGATAATTAAGATGCTCGAGGATCTCACCAAATGAATTGAGTCGGGAGAGAAGAAAATTGAGGCAAATGATAAGAAAGTAGAAACGTACAACTCCCGAGTTCATCTGATACCGGGGGCACCGCCAATTTTAAAAGGGATGGATTCGAAGAAATTTGTACAGAAGCCATTTCCTCCAAGTGCGGCTCCAAAGCGCATTCCCAAAAAGTTTCGTATTTCGGATATACCTAAGTACAATGGAACCACCGATCTCAACGAGCATGTCACCTCCTATACATGTGCCATCAAAGGTAACGATTTGGAAGATGATAAGATTGAATCTGTTCTGTTAAAGAAGTTCGGAGAAACTCTATCGAAGGGGGAAATGATTTGGTACCACAATCTACCGCAAAATTATTCATTTTCCATGCTAGCAGATTCTTTCGTAAAGGCACATGCTGGGGCCATACAGGTTGCGATGAGGAAATCAGACCTTTTCAAAGTAAGACAGAAGGATAATGAAATGCTTAGGGAGTTCATGTCTTGATTCTAAATGGAACACATGGAGTTGCCGGTACAGATGATTGGGCTGTTCAAGCCTTCACTCATGGGTTGAATGAACGAAGTTCGATAGCATCACGTCAAGTGAAGCAGAACTTGGTCGAATATCCGGCGGTAACCTGGGCCGATGTACATAATCGGTACCAGTCGAAGATGACCAATTAGGAACTCCTTCCAGTTCCGTATATCTGAACAGGTCCGCAACCAAAAATCAGAGAGATATCGATAGGGAATCTCGGTCGAACAAAGACCGATATCAACCATAAATCGTGGATCGCAAGAACGGCGGTCCTGGACGCAATTCCACCCGAAATGATCGAAGAAGTGATCGAGGACAGAGTTCTATAGGACTTATGAGCAAAAGTGGTTTTGATAAGCACGTAGATCCTACATAGGCACCTCGATTGTCGGAGTATAACTTTAATATCGACGCATCAGGTATTGTATCACCAACTGGAAGAATCAAATATAGTAGATGGCCTAGGCCCATATAGACTGATCCTTCCCAAAGAAACCCCAATCTGATGTGTAAGTATCGCGACACACATGGACATAGAACTGAGGATTGCAGGCAAATAAGAGAGTAGGTAGCCCGTGTATTCAACGAGGGTCACCTTCGAGAGTTCTTAAGTGATCGAGCCAAGAATAATTTAACAGAAAGGGATGCCAACAGAAAAAATGAACAGGAAGAGCCACAACATGTGATCTATATGATCGTCGGTGTGGTCGATATTCCACAAGGGCCCATGTTCAAACGCACTAAACTATCAACTACTAGGGAAAAACGGACCCGAGATTATGTGCCAGAAGGCACCGTATCATTCAACGATGGGGAAGCAGAAGGAATTTCTCAAGCCCACAACGACGCTCTGGTAATTTCTATTATTATGAATAAAGTTCAAGTTACGCGTGTTTTAGTGGATCAAGATAGCTCTACAAAGATCATCCAATCGAGGGTCGTGGAGCATCTCGGCCTACAAGACCAAATCGTGCCTGCATCTTGGGTCCTGAACGGTTTCAACAAGGCTAGTGAAACAACTAAATGAGAGATCATTTTATCGGTGAATATGGCTGGAACTATTCAAGAAACCAAGTTCCATGTAATCAAGGGCGACATGAGGAAAAACGCCCTGCTCGGGAGGCCCTGTATTCACAATATGAGGGCAGTCCCTTCGACTCTCCACTTAATGATGAAATTATCGACACCAATGGAGTGAAAATAGTATATGGGGAGAAGCACGCTGCAAAGGAGATTTTCGCGGTCGATGAGGTAATACCAATATCGGCACTATCGACGGAGGTCAAAGGAAAATAGGAGGCCAAATAGAAACCACAGCCACCAGCCTCGACTGAATCGGAGAAGTAGGGAATGGAAGAAGAAGATGACAATTATTGGATTCCTCGATCTTTCGTTATTCCCAAAGATTCCAACGCCACCAAATCAACAGTCGAAGAGATGGAACATGTTATATTGATTGAGTACCTGCCCAAACGAAAGGTATACCTGGGTACGGGGTTAACCCCCGAACCCAGGAAAAAACTCATTAAATTTCTTATTGATAACATGGATTGTTTTGCTTGGTCACACTAAGAAATGAGAGGGATCCCACCAGAAATAACAACATATCGATTGAGTGTGGACCTTAAGTTCTGGCAGTGAAGCAAAAGAGAAGGCCCCAGTCCGAGGTAAAACACACATTCATCAAAGACTAGGTAACTAAACTTCTCAAAGTAGTATCCATTGGGGAAGTCATATATCCCAAATGGTTAGCAAATGTAGTCGTAGTCCCTAAAAAGGGGAACAAACTTAAGATGTTTGTAGATTATAAAGATTTAAAGAAGGCATGCCCCAAAGACTCTTGTCCTCTACCTAAAATCGATCGTATGATCGATGCCACAACCGTCCACGAGACCCTCAGTTTTCTTAACGCCTACTCCTGGTACAATCCAATTCAGATGAATTTGGAGGATCAGGAAAAGACTTCATTCATCACTAAGTATGGCACATATTGTTATAACGTAATGCCTTTTGGGCTAAAAAATGCAGGTGCTACCTACCAACGCCTAGTAAATAAAATGTTCGAAGAACAAATAGGTAAGTCAATGGAAGTATATATTGATGATATGTTAGTTAAGTCCCTCCGCGCAGAGGACTATTTGACACATTTGCAGAAAACATTCAAGATACTGAGAAAATACAACATGAAGCTCAACCCTGAGAATTGTGCTTTAGGGGTCGGTTCGGGCAAGTTCCTCAGCTTTATGGTGTCTAATCGGGGGATCAAGATCAACCCCAATAAAATCAAGGCTATCGAAGACATCACACTCGTGGACAGAGTTAAAGTCGTACAAAGGCTGACAGGGCGGGTAACTGCCTTAGGTCGATTCATCTCGAGATTGTCAGATCGAAGCCATAGGTTCTTCTCACTACTCAAAAAAAAGAACAATTTTGCCTGGACGCCGGAATGCCAGCAGGCGTTAGAAGAATTAAAATGATACCTTTCGAGCCCACCATTTTTTCATACTCCAAAGGTAGATAAAAAGTCGTACTTATACTTAGCGGTCTCAAAAATTGCAGTAAGTGGTGTCCTAGTTCAAGAAGAGCAAGGTACGCAAGTTCCTGTTTATTATGTAAGTCGAACTCTAGGAGAAACAGAAACTCGATATCCACACTTATAAAAATAGGCATTTGCTCTAATAAGCGCCTCTAGGAAGCTAAAACCGTATTTTCAATGTCACCCAATATGTGTGGTAACAACTTACCCTCTTCATAATGTTTTACATAAGCCCGAAGTGTCAGGCCGATTGGTCAAATGGGTCGTCGAACTTAGTGGGTATGATATCGAATATCAACCCCGAACGACCATCAAGTATCAAATTTTAGTAGACTTTGTGTCCGACTTCATGCCATCCTTCGTACCCGAGGTCAAAAAAGAACTTTTGTTAAAATCGGGCACCTCATCGCGGGTGTGGACCCTTTTTACATACAACGCTTCGAATGTGAAAGCGTCCGGGATAGGCATCGTTTTGAAGCCGCCCACATGCAATACAATTAGGAAATCTCTCAAATCTTCTAGGTTGACTAACAATGAGGTCGAGTACGAGGCCATGATTGTAGGTATCGAACTAGCTTAAAGCTTGGGAGAGGAAGTCATCGAAGCCAAATGCGACTCCCTACTGGTAGTAAACCAAGTAAACAGAGCCTTCGAGGTTTGAGAGGATAGAATGCAAAGGTAGTTGGATAAGCTGCAGTTCACGTTACATCATTTTAAAGAATGGACTTTGCAGCATATACCTCGAGAACAGAACAGCGAAGCCGATGCCCTTGTGAATCTGGGATCATCAGTCGAGGATGACGAAATCAGCTCGGGGACTGTCGTTCAACTCTCGAAGTCAATAATCGAAGAAGGTCACGATGAGATAAACTCCACAAGCCTAGCCTGGGATTGGAGGACTAAATATATTGAGTATCTAAAAATTGAAAAACTCCCATCGGACCCTAAGGAATCAAGAACTCTACGAACAAAAGTTTCTCGATTCACATTGGCTGAGGATGGAACATTACATAGGAGGATGTTCGATGGACCGTTAGCAGTATGTTTGGGACCTGAGGACACCGATTATGTCCTATGAGAAGTTCATGAGGGTTCATGTGGGAACCACTTCGGGGCTGAATCACTAGTTCACAAAATCATCAGAGTAGGGTACTATTGGGCCAGTAGGGAGAAAGACACTAAAGAATTCGTTCGAAAATATGATAAGTTCCAAAGGTATGCATCAATGATCCACCAGCCCAGAGCAACTTAATTCAATCCTATCCCCATGGCCATTTATGAAATAAGGGATGGATATCGTTGGCCATCTACCATCGGCCCCAGGTAAAGCTAAGTTCATTTTATTTATGATTGACTATTTCTAAAAATAGGTTGAAGCATATGCCTTTCAGAAAGTCAGAGAAAAAGAAGTTATAGACTTCATATGGGATCACATCATATGTCTATTTGGGATACCTGCCGAGATTGTATGCGATAATGGAAAGCAATTCGTCGGCAGCAAGATAACAAAGTTTCTCAAAGATCACAAAATAAAAAGGATCTTATCGACACCATATGATCCTAGCGAAAACGGACAGGTTGAATCGACAAAAAAGACCATAATTCAGAATCTAAATAAAAGGTTTAACGACGCCAAGGGAAAATGGATAGAAATTCTACCCGAAGTCCTTTAGGAATATCGAACAACGTCACAATCCTGTATGGGGGCAACACCGTTCTCCTTAGTATACGGCGCCGAAGCCTTGATCCCGGTCGAAGTCGGGGACCCCAGCGCCAGATTTTGATACACAACGGAAGAATCAAATCACAAGGCTATGAATACTAGCCTCGAACTACTAGATGAAAAATGAGAAGTCGCCCTCGTTCGAATGGCTACGCAAAAATAACACATCGAAAGGTATTAATATCGGAGGACCAACCTTCGCCACTTCAGAATCAGGGACTTGGTTCTGAGAAAAGTCACCCTCAACACTCGAGACCCTAATGAGGGAAAACTCGGCCCAAATTTGGAGGGACTGTATCAAGTCCTCGATATCGTCGGAAAGGGATCCTACAAGCTTGGCACGATAAACACTGAGCAACTACCAAACAATTGGAACATCTCACTCCTCAAATAATATTATTGTTAAGGTATAACATTCTCCCTTTTCATATACATTTTACACTAACTTATTTTCAGGTGTTCGAGTGAAGGTATCGAAGTTCTCTTAAAGCAGGAACATATTAGGATCGTAAAGCACGCGTTGCAATGTTTTTTCCTTAGACCGATTTTTATCCCAAATGGGTTTTTTCAGCAAGGTTTTTAACGAGGCAACCATTGTTCGTGCCGACTTAGAGTATCCGATCTCTCTTTACAATCAACCTCAAATACTGGGGGACATAACCTTCGGATGTAATATTTTCAAGGAAAATACTTCATGTCAATACGGTCTCGATAAGAAAATATTGTAATGGGCCAAACGGTCGAATGAACTGTGTCTGTAAGATTACTCGAGCCCTAATGGAAAAACATGTACGCATGTATGAACTCTTGAAAGAAGTACTTTTCCTTACTAGATATCCTGTGCCTAAATGAAAATTTTTACTTAACAAGTTCCACACTTGTGATTTCCCGTGAAAACTTGCTCAAGGGCCAAGTACAACTACACTTCGAACGATCAACCACATACTCGGGGACTGCCATCAAAAAGCAACATATTCGAACTATCAAACTTCGAAACCATATGACATCAAAGAGGCAACCCTCGATTTTATAGGTCAAGGCCTCCGTACTCGGGGACTAACACTTTGAACAAGTTCGAAGTGTTATTGGGAAAATCCCAAGAGGCATACCCAAAGGCTACGACCAAACTAACGCGGCTCAGAGACGTCCAAATTCCACAATAAAAACATGCCTTCAAGTTCTTGTGAAAACCGGTTAAAAAAGGCTACCCTCGGCAAAATAATCAAAGGGCTTCGATAATATCATCCCTCGAAAAACCTTAAGAGGTATCGAATTGTTTAAATACAAATTTGTGCTAAGGCATAAAAAGCAAAGGGTTTCGATCAATATTATACCCTCAAAAAACCCAATGGGTAAAAAATTCATGCTAAGTCATAACGAAATTCGTATAAAATCCCTGAGCCGAAAAGGGAAAAAAGCCATCCTTCTGAGGCCATATCGGCCCGATTCAAAGAGTCTAAGGTCCATTACATTATTGAGTTCGAGAATCTATTCTCACTCAAGTCAAACCTAAGGGTTTTACTACTTCGAGTTCGAGTAAAGACTCACTCAACTATAGTTCGAGAGCCCATTCTCGTTCAATTAAAACCTAAGGGTTCTATTACTTTGAGTTTGAGTAAAACCTCACTCGACTACAAAAGCAGTATTAGTGAGGTTTTAGCCAAGGTTCCCAAAAATCGAAGCCTTAAACATATTATTCGAAAGGCATAAAGTATGTCAAAATGTTACAAGGCACAATTATCACAACTCAAAAATTAAGACGGAGGTCAAGAAAGGAAATAGTTTTATATATATTGAACAAGGGTATTTACAAAGGAATGAAAAGGGTCCTACACAAAGGAAAAGGAAAAATACAATAGCCATAGCTATTCCCGGGAGTGATTCCTTCCTTGGGGGCAGCTTCCTCTTCGCGCCCCTCTCCATTATCAGACCCACTCTTGCTACCTTCATCATCGTCGTCGGAAGAGGCCAATAGCCTGACATCGGCTTCATGCACCTTTGCCTGAGCTATCTCCATAGAAAGGTCGAAACCTCGGATATGAATCTCCTCTAGGGCCTCTCTTTGAGATTGGCACTTTGCCAGCTCAGCAGTCCATTGTGCTCAATCGGTAGCCTCCCTTAGTTGTTCTGAGTAGCCTCGGCATCATCCAAATATATGGCTACCGACTTGTCAGCCTAGGCCTTTGCTTTTTCGGCCTTAGCTTGGCCTTTAGCAAGTTCAGCCTCGAGCTTCTCGATCCTCTTGGCCTGAACCGAGCATTTCTTCCTAGCATTGCGAAGATGGACTTTGGTTGATGACAATTGAGCCAAGGCGGTCTCTTTCTCTACATCAAAGCGGTCCATTCCTTCCTTCCACTTATAGCAGTCAGCTTTTTCTTGATCGACCTCCTTCCAGAATAGCTCGATCTTCTCAACCTTTTGCTGCAACTGTGACATTGAAGCGTTAGTTTCCACCCTCGAATCGAGCCCATATTTTTTCAAGAGAATTGTTACTTGCTTGTTTAGCTCTGTTTCCTCCTTACAGGCTCTGGCCAAATCGGCTTGGAGGTCCTTGATCTCCTCGTCCTTCTGCCCATAGAGAAGCTTGAGAGAATTTTTCTCCTCTGAAAGCCTTTGGAGATCGGCCTCATATTGGCTTAAGTCGGCCCGAGACTTAGAGAAATCCTGTATGGGAAAAGATAGAAGTTAGACAAAAAGAAGAAAAAGTGAAAGAAAACTACATCAACAAAATTAACACTTACTTGGCTCAGAAGGTATTGGTCCTCTACGAAGAGGCTGGATGCGTCATTGAGATTAGAGGCATCATCAACCCCGGTAAAGCAATCCCGAAAGGGATCCTCCTCACTGGGGACACTGCCTATTTCAGGAGTCCTTATGGCTCGAGCGTGCCTTATGGCCTCCTCGAAAAAGGCTGGTAGAGAGGGTGAGTGACCTATTGTCACTGCCACAAGCGAGTCGCTTGGGGTGCTCTGTTCAACTTTAGGGGACTCGGAACTAGCCCCCTTCGGTATGTTTGCTGTTGGACGAGGGATAACCTCGACCTCAAGTGATTCGGGGACCTTGCCCGAATCTTCCTTCCAAACCTCCTCATCACGAGGCATGGTCTCGACAACTGCCACTGGTTTAGAGGACTTGGCGGTCTCGGCAGTCTTCCTCACTCGAGTCACCAGCGCCGAGTCACCACCCTCGTTTTCTTTTCTTCTTCTTCTCTCAGCCTTTGGACTGACTCTATAGTCTGAGGGATAACATTCCTCCTGGGTCTTCGAGCTACTACCTTTTTGGGTTTAGGGTCCTCGGATGTCGAGACCCTCTTTCTTTTATTATCTTTCCTCGGCTTTGGATCCGGATCCATATCCTCTTCCTTGCTACTCGAAGGCCTCAAGACTGCATCTTTGTTAAGGTCTGCACAAGAAAGAAGTAAGTAAAATAAGCGTAATCAATGCCTCCAAAGTAAGAAAGAAAAAACTCACTGTGGTTCTTTTCTTCCCATCGGCCTTTTACCAAGTCACGCCAACGGTGCTCAGCATAGGAAGAGGTCGAAGCCAACTTTCGAACCCAGTCCTCGAGGTCAGGGACTACTCGAGGCATCCAAGCAACCGTTGCACGATAAAGGAAGATGTTAAATGAAGCAGAAAATAAAAACATGGAAATTGAAAAGTAGAGTGTTACTTACGCTTTGGGTTCCATCTCTCGGGAAATGGCATTTTCTCCTTCGGGATAAGGTCGCAAGTCCTCAACCAGACGAACTGACTCATCCACCCCCGATCCTTGTCCTCGTCGATACTCGAGAAAAATGCCTTGGTCGCTCGACGTTGTAGTTTGATCAACCTTTGAAAGATTTGAGGTTTGTATAACCTGATGAGGTGATCGAGGGTGAACGGCAGCCCCTCAGATTTGCTGGTGAAGAACCAGAGCATGATCACGATGCACCAAAAAGAAGGGTGTATTTGGCCTAGAGTTCGGATATTGACAGCATAAGTCAATGATGACCAGATCAAGGGGGCCCAACGTGAAAGGATAAGTGTAAAAACTTATATACCCTTTCACGTGGGTAGTAATGCTTTCTTCAGGAGAAGGGATCTCTACAACTATCCCCCCCCCCCCCC